>RJWJ010049773.1:0-10112 GCA_004363605.1 Indri indri | reverse complement strand
TGAGAAAGCTAAACCTGAGAGTTGTGACATGTTACAGTGAAAGAAGTTTTGGGGACGTTTGGACAAAATGTATCCTTTTTTCGTTACACAAAAGATGACTATAGCATTGTTCCCATGCTCTTGTAAATATTAATTATCAATAGCATGTCCTAGAATTCCACCATTCTGTCATCTCTGTATTGGCTCAGGACCCCAAGATGCTTCAATCTTAAAATTTTAGAGTTAGAAAGAAATTTTGACATTACTGAATCCAAATTACCTTGTTTCATAAACAAGTCTTGGGCTAATTGAATTCCTTCATTTACTCACTAATTGAAATCTATGTATTGAATATCTACTAAATACCAGGCACTGAACTCATGGTACCAGAGTACCATGACTAAACGTCCTCCTAGCTACACCCTTTGGTCTGGTGTAGTTTGCATTCTGGTGGAAGGACAGAAGAGAAACCAACCAGTGAATAAATAAATAAGATAGTTTCAGATAGCGGTGACTACTGTGAGAAGATAAAACAAGGTGACATGGCGGTGACCGGGGCGGGGAGGATGGACGTGAGCATAAGGAAACACGTGTCTACAGGAATGATGTTTGCGCTGAGCTTGGAATGGCAAGAAAGAGCCAGCCTTGCAAAGTTCAAGGTGCAGAATTTTCTGGCTCCTTCTCTGGGAAATACCACAAGATGGGGATAAGTTGTTAAATTCAAGAACAGAAAGAAGGCCTGTGTGACTGGATCACCGTGAGGCAGGAGAGAAACGCCCAGTGGGAGAGATGGGCAGCGGCCGTGTCACGTACAGCCGTGTAAGTCACAGCGAGGGTTTTGGATTTCACCCTGTGCAATGGGAAACCACTGGACAGCTTTAAGCAGGGAAGTAAAGTGATATATTTATTTTTAAAGGACTTCTCTTGCTACTTAAGGAAAGTAGTCCATTGGGAGGGGAGGCAAGGGAGAAGCAGCTAGCACAGATAAGAGGACATGCTATGATCCAAATAAGAGAGAAATCCTCAATCATATGGTGAGTTAATGGCAGATCCAGCGGCAAAAATTCAGATTGCTTCCAACAACAAGTGGACTCAGGCCAGTTGAAAAAATATAAACATACAAGAGTAGTTATCATTTATTAAGTGTTTAGTGTTTGCCAGGCCCTTTATAAGGCATCATTTTATTTAATTGATTGCTTTATAGGTATCATTTTATTTAATATTTGTCATAATTATCTGAGGTAGATTCTATTCTTCTTCTTCCTGTTTTACAGATGAGGAAACTGAAGCTTCAAGAATTTAAGTATGTTGTCCACTTTCGCACAGACAGTGAGCGGCAGAGTGGCAGCGTGGGGACTCAAACTAGTCCAACGTACAGAGTTTAAAATGGTGCTTGGCACATAGTAAACATTGTGGAAATATTGTCACTATTATTTAGCCATGCCAGGTGACTGTGAGCCATATTTTTATACTACAATGCAGAAAGGGCAGGCTCCTCTCTTAATCTTCTGTGTAGCTTCAGCCCAGAGCAGGGGCTCAAGAGAGGTTTGCTGGAAGTTATAGTTTACTTGAAGACAGACGAACGTCTTAGTCATTCTGATTTCGAATGAGCTGGAAGTACCCAAGTGACCCATCTCTGCACAGTTTCCAAGTCATGGGGCTGTCCTCTGGAAGCTCTGCTTTAGCCAGAAGGCAGGTGAGCATCTGCCACAGTTTCATCCTCAGAGCCAGTGCTGGGGAAAGGAGCCATTTGGGAGAAAGTGAGCCCTGTAAAACGTACTGAAAGTCAGGTGGTGGTCAGGGAAGTAGTTTGGAAAGGTCTCTCCTCAGGAATAAAAGCAGAGGGAAAAATATTAAGGGGCTTTCACTTTTAGATAACATTTCAGGGAGAGTCAGACACGATAGACTAAGATCTAAGACTAAGATCCGATGACTTGATGAGACTCCAGAACTTTTGTAACGTGGTTGCCATTTTTGCTACGTTACCTCCTCCTCCCCGCTCCCCATTTCCCCGTGTGATTAGTAATAAAACTCTAAACAGAATCTTTGGGCTTTATCCTTGCAAAGAATGAAAAAGCTGGGAACCTGGGTCCCACGTGACAGCCACAGTTTACAGAACGCACGTGGCAGCAGTGCCTTTCGGAAAGGAAAAGATGCCTGTTCTCTGCATCCCTGGGAAAAAAAGAAAAAGCGAAGGCGGTGGGGTTCGCCGAGCTAGGGCTAAGAAGTCAGCCTTGGGACCGGTTAGGCGGACAGTCCGCATAGGTTCCTTGGCACAGGTGTGGTTTCAGAGAGCGCCAGCCGCCTGACCCCCTCGCCGCCCCTGCTGGTGCCTGAAACCCAGGTTCTTGCCTTCCTGGGCTGCCAGCGTCTGCGCCTTACACACGACGGTCAGCAGGGGGCAGTGCAGCCAGTGTTCCTGGGGAGTGAGGGGCTGTCTGCTTTTCACACGAGGGTCTGGGGAAGAGTTTATGCACCGAAGAATCCTCCACCTTTCCCCTTCCTCTCCTCCAGGTTCCTGTTCTTCCCTCTTTCCTCGTGTCTCTTCTTCTGTGCTGCCCCCTTGCTCCCTCGGCTCCGCCTCGAACCCGGTGTCACCTTTTATCTTTGCACGGCATGCTCACCCCCTGCCGCCCTGGGTCCTCTTCTATGAGAGAGATGGGTCAGGTTAAATATCTATCATTTTGCAGAAGAAGAAACAGAGGCCCAGAGAGGCGCCTGGTCCCTAGCACCTGTTCTTTCCCCCAGTACACTTCGGGGACACGAAAGGTGACGGCCGAGGCTTGTGTTGTTTGTTATTGCAGAAAAGGCTGTTCTACCACTAGGGTACCACACGCCGTGGGAATTAGAGCCAAAGCTGCCGAAGCAATGAATTGAGAAGGGGCTGGTTCAGAGGCGCCGTCTCTGGGGTACTATCAATTTCATTAGGCCCCCTGCTGAAAGGACGAGAGGTCAAAGGACTAAGCCCTTTGAATTCGTACTTGGGACCCAGTGGGAACAGATCTTTGTGCTTTTTAAGTAAAGAAGCCACCAGTGCCCCTGGCTCCGGGCCTAGTTGGCTGGACTGAGCCAGCGAACGCTAAGACTATATCCCTTCTAGCATTCTTTCTAGATGCTCAGAACTTGGGACTGGAACAAGTTTCTTCATCTCTTTAAACCTGTGTCCTCTCATATAAGGTGTGACTGTAACAGTGTCTCTCTCACAGAGCAGTCGTGGAGTCCCCCACACACTCTGCCTTCAAACAATATTGCTGCTGGAATCAAAATAGGAGATGTACCGTTTTCGTAGCTACTCGTGATGAAAGATTGCGCACACTGGTGGCCCCAGCTGATGGCTCCTTGTAGCCACACCCTTTGCTATGAGAAGTCCTGGTCCCTGCCCACTTTGGTTCAGGGCTGGCCTTGGGTCTTGCTTTAGATGATAGAATGTCAAAGTGACTTTTGCCAAAGTGATGCGGTGTTAGTTTCAAGCCAGGCCTTCAGGGGCCTTGAATTCTCTCATTTGCTCTTGAAACGCTGCCACCACCACGTGGAAGAGCCCGGGCTAGCCTCCTGGAGAATGAGAATTACACGGTGCAGAGACCTCCTGAATGAGGCCATGAGGCTAGGCTGAGCCAGTGACTCCCAGTCATGTGGGGGAGTCCAGCTGAGCTGACATCACCAGAGCTGCCTACCTGACCCGCCGCTGACCCACAGACTTGGGAACAATCATAAACATTTACTGCTCAATGTCTCTTTGTTTTGGGAGAGTCTATTATGCAGCAATGGCTAACCGCTACACTACTTAAAGTTTTACAAAGGCTAATTGCAGGAGGGAGGGGGAAATGCTAGGTAGGACTATTCGGAAGGTTACTAACTAACTATATCACTAAATATTTAGGGCAGCAGTGATATATATTTTTAATTATTTTTTAGAGATGGGATCTCACTCTGTCATCCAGGCTAGAGTACAATGGTGTTGTCATAGCTCACTGCAGCCTCGAACTCCTGGGCTTAAGAAATCCTCCTGCCAAGCCTCCTAAGTAGCTGGGAGTACAGGCACATGTCACCACGTCCAGCTAATTGTTTCTATTTTTAGTAGAGACAGGGTCTTGCTATGTTGCCCAGGCTGGTTTTGAACTTCTGGACTCAAGGGATCTTCCTGTCTTGGCCTCCCAAAGTGCTGGGATTACAGGCGTGAGCCACCACCCCTGGCCAAGGCAGTAGTGATATTTTTAAAGCCTCAAGTTTAACAATAAGTACATGGTAGTTCAGAGTAAACACTGGAATAAAACAGACCTCATTCCAAATCCCTGCTCCCCCCTTGGCCAAATTTCTGAACCCCTATGCCTCCATTTCCTCTTCTGCAAAATGGGTATGATAATAGTTGATGGGAGGATTATTGTGAGAATAAAATGGGATAATACACATAGAGTGTTTAGTACGGCACCTGGCACATAGTGAGCACTCAATAAATATTAGGCATTTCTATTAATAATGGTGAATTAAGTCACCAAAGGACATCTCTATACACCAGCACGTGGCTGTTGCAGGTCCAGTTGGTAATCCAGGGCAAGATTTTGCAATTAATTCATCTAAAGCCTTGAAAAAAGAATTACAATTACATACACATATTCCCTTCTTTAATTAGAAAAGGATCATATACTATATACCTTAATCTATCAGCAAAATTGCTGATTAAAAAAAATTTGAGTGGTGAGTTATGACTTATAATTATGAATATCAAACTCTACTTCAGTGCATTGAGATCAAACTTATCTTCTTAGAAAAGAAATGTGCACACTATGCTCTACTGTTAGATGGGGGCATAAATCTCTTTTCGTTGTGAGTTATAATAATTTACTTCATATTTCGTTGAACAAGGAATCGGAGCAATTATCCGCAATAAAATCTAAGGTGAGGAAAAAAAATCATCTGACTGTGTAGCTGTCATGCAAAAGTTTAACTCATCAGGTGATCGCAAAAGGAAATGAGATTTAGGTTTAATTCAAGGTCAGGGTGACCCTTCAGGGTCAATTCCTCGGCAGCTTTCAGATTGCACCTGTTGGTGTTTATTCCCAGGGAGGAAATGAGGAGTGAGTGGAAAATCCCCCCCAGTTTAGAGAGGAAGGTTGTGTCAACTCCTTGTTCCTGAGAAGAATTATGCTGTGGGAGCATTTAGTGATTTTGTTGATTCTCAGTTGATTAAATTTAAAAAATAATAAAAGTAAACTTGACCCTTTCCCCAAACATTGGCTCTTGGGCCTTTTTGTTTTATCTCAGTCATATCATTGGAGTATCTGGTGTCAGCTACATACTCATGAAATTTCCATAAAACTCTGCATATATTGTCATGAGATCTACGGTCCCTGACGCCCACCAGGGAGCTCCATGGACCCAGTCACAGGCTCTGTTTTACAGGAAGTGGCAAGTTTCCCAAATCTCGTTACTCGGACATAGCTCTTTCCAGCTCCTTCTGACATGGGTCAGAGGGAGGCTGTTCATCCCGGTCTAGGGCAGTGTGTGTTTTCTTCCAGGGATCACAGTGAACGAGCCGGAAAAGCACTGGACATTGTCACAAAAACCTCTGTGAGTTGTCTGCCAGAGATGCTGACACCCCAGTGGGTTACAGAGGAAATCTGCGATCACGCTGAGGTTTCCGCGTGAGGTGCCACTGGGACTGCCACCCTGCTGATCTGAGGTTCCTAGGCCCGACCTTCCCCCAGCTTACCTCCCTAGGACAGCGGTGTGGTCTAGGCCAGATTGTGGTCACCTTGGGGTGGCAAACAGCTGTTGGGTACCCAGCGTCCAGCAGCGGGACTGCACCAGTTGTTTATGATGCTTTCCCTCTGGATGGGTTGGCGTTTGGGCCTTACTGGTTGTTAGATGTTAAGAATGTTACCCCTGGTTACAAGTGACAGAAATCTTGTTTTTATTGTACCTCTCTAAACCCAGGGGAGCAACTATAGCCAGTAGTCTCTTTCTCCCTGTCTCTCTGTCTCTTTTTCTCTTTCTGTCTCTGTCTCTGTCTCTCTCTCTCTCTCTCTCTCTGTGTCTTGCTCATATCTAGCCATCTCTATCTTTGAGCACAGCAGAAGATAGCTGCCCCTAAGCTCCCAATTAATATTCTTTCATTTCAAGCCTCTAGCAGAAACCAACCAGGGTCTCTGAAATGCAATTCAGAATTCCTGGGGGAGAGAATCTAACTGGCCTTCTGGGATCAGGTGTCCCTCCCTGGTCCAGTCAGCTATGGTTAGGGGGGTCACAGTGACATAGCACAGCCTGCCCCTGTGTGTGAGAGGCGTGAGTTATCTGAGAAGGGTGCTATGGCAGGTGCTTCTGCAATGGCTCCCAGTGATCCTACCTCCTGGTAGACACACCTCTATGTAGTCCCCTCCCCTTCAGTAAGGGCGGACCTAGTGACACACTTCTAAGGAATAGACTATGCCCAAAGTGATGAGATGTCACTTCCAAAATTAGGTCACAAAAGACTGTGACTTCCGTCTTACTCAAACTCTTTCTCTCTGGTTCTTCTTGTTTACTTGCTCTGAGAAAGCAAGCTGCCATGTGTGTCCCGTGGAGAGGTCCATGTGGCAAGGGACAGAGGGTGGCCTCTAGCCAAGTGCCACCAAGGGGCTAAATCCCACCAACAACCACGGGAGAGAGCTTGGAGCTTGAACTTTGAGATGACTGCAGCCCAGGCTGTCACCTTGATAGTAGCCTTGGGAGGGACCCTGAGGCAGATTCCTGACCCACAGAAAACTGTGAGATAACAGATGTTAAGCCACTAAGTTTTAGCCCACCATTCCAGAAGTCCTGGGGGTAATTTGTTATGCAGCAGTAGATAACTAATGCAGGCATTTCATGATTGGAGGGGCTCTGAGGTCACAGGCCTGGGTCTTGTCCTTGCCTTCCCATGTGCAGGCTGTGTGGTTTCGTGCAAGTTGTGGAACCTACTCAAGCCATGTTCTCTTTTGTAAAATAGAGATAATAGTAATACATACGTTATAAGGACTAAATGAGATAATATAAGCCCAGTGCCTGCACTTAGTTATATTAACTATTAACGAATATTAATATTAACAATATCAGTAAAGCTTGGCTATCGTTACTGAGCTTTCACAACTCCGCTAACCCTACATGCTTGGGTCACTGGTGCCTCAGTTCCATCTTCAAAGAAGTCTGGGGAATTTTATGCTCCTTACAGAAATGATATAGAAAGCAACATAAAATATCCCAAAATCTTGAAGTTAATGGCTATTGAACTATTAAATATAGAAAACTGTTTTCATTTTGATCATACAGTGAAGAGCAATTTCAAATCATGGAGAAGTTGCAAACAAAATTAGTGCTCTCGGATTCAAAATATTAAAAGAATTTGAGTTGATAGAACAGAATTTGTTTTTGCAGCTTCCTTCCATGGAAAGGCATCCAACAACCTTCTGCAGCCAATTATTTTGTGCGTGGAAATGCCAGGGCACTCTGCAGGTGACAATCCATCACACAGACAGAGCCTGAGGAGGAAGCGCACAAGGATAATCATTGGCACCTAAAAGGTTTCTGCCTTCTGAGGCCCAAGCCCACAATGTCAAGGGTTTGCTTATCAATTCCAAGCACAAACGCTCAGTTACTGCACTTTCATTCCCCCTCGGGATGTTGTTTTTCTCCCACTGGGAGCTGTGGACCTGTGTGCTGGTGGGAGATGTTAGATCTTTCCACCTCTCCATCCCATCCCAAGGCCACTGCTGGAGCCTGGATTTCCTGCTGTCCTCGCTGTGCCTTTGTTCCAGACACCAGGGGCTCAGCCCCTCTTCTCCATCCACTCACACTGCTGAGCTTCTTCCATCCTGAGCCTGCTGCTGCAAGGGGCAGAGGTCTGGGGGGAGCTTTCTGAGCTCCCCTACTATTGCCTTCCTGAAGTCAAGCAACACAGAAGCCCTTTCTGTGCGAAAAATGCCACTCCTCCTTGCTGAGGAAACAACGGACAGCAGAAAGAGCAATGAGAAGTATGGAGGCCAGATACGCTTGACAAAAAATACCAGACTCCCTGGGTAGGGCTGCCACCACTGTGAAGCTAGGGTCTTCTGGGGTCACCACATTTCATGTCCCCCACCCCATTTCTGTCCCCAAGAATGCCAGGAGGAAATCGCCAGTGTCCTCATAATTAAAATATATATATATGTATGTATATATTTGTGTTCCCAAAATTACCCTCCTCCAATCCTCAATGAAATAAACCAAATTTTAAAAAATTACCAGTAACAACCAACAAGGAAATAGGCTGTCCTCATGCTATATACTGAAAAGTATCCAAGAAGAAGAAAAACAGAAAATTTTAGTATGACTTCACACAACTCCTACATCACCTCTTCCTCCAGAAGTGATACAAGGGAAGGATCACAAAAGCTTGAGAATTCTCACCAATACCTCCTGATCTGGATAGGAGCAAACCAAGTTGGGAGTAGGGAACTTAGAAAAAAGTCAAGGAAATCTTTCCAAGAGCAGAGGTTCCTACCTATGATTTCAGTATCATAATTGAGGCAGAAAAAGCCCAGAGCTGTTATCATTGGCCAGGATTCCGTGCTGCATCCAGGGACTGATTTGAAGCCTGGAATACTATCCCCTCCAAGAGAAGAGAGGGTATTCCAAGGTCCTAGAAGACAAGGTCAGCCCAGCTCTATACTGAAGGCTGCAGGAAGTTTGCTGAACTTGTCCCAAGTTCCTGTCCTCAAGCTTAAGGGAAGTGGGTGGAATATAATCCCCAGGCCTTAAATAGTATCTGAAAGGGGAAAAAAATGTCCCAGATAAAGTTGGGAAGGTGTCAATGAGAATTCATCTTCTTTCTGTCAGAGCAAAAAGAACCGGGCAGAGCTGTCCGTTTAAAACAAGAGCAAGATGAAAAGAAGCAACGCGGTAACTCAGCGAACATTCTGCAGGAGGATAAAATGAAAGGGAAGACTTAAATGAGCGTGGCAGGCATAAAACAGAGGAAAGTGGAAGGAAAAATAATCCGCGGAACCTAGGAAAACATCCCTGCAATTGCTTTGAGCTACAGAGGAAATTACTAAGAACATGAATTCAATAAAATAAGAACCAAAACCAACAGAAAAAATACCCAAATACTTTAGAGATTAAAATTCAACAAACCAAAAGATGAAGAGGTAAAGGAAAGAAGAACTAATGCGACATTCATTCCCATGTGATCATGGAACAATTACAAATTTATGAGGGGAGGAAAGTATAAATGTCCTTTGAGGATAAAGGCAACAGGAGACATTTTTAAGTTTGCACAAACTTGGCACCTGTGAGCCCTCTTGAAAAAAAAAAGTCTTCACACCATGGTTAAAAAGGCAGAAATGGAGAAGCTATAGTAAAAAGGACTCAAAATGAATCAGCTTGTGTATGGTGATGGCAAGGTTTGGGCCTGTACCACTGGGAAAATGAATTGCTATCTCCTTGGACATGTGGGAGGCTGTGGGTGGAAGAGGTGTTCACAACAGGAACTGAATTATCCTTTGATTCGAGATGCCTGTGTGGTCTCCTAGTGGAGATGTTGAGTAGATAGTTACGTATAAAAGACTAGAGGTTGGAAGACAGCTCTGGGATGAAGACATGCATTTGGGGGTCATAGATGGTATTTAAGGCTTGAGATTGGACAAGGTCACTCCGGGAGTGAGCGTAGAGAAGACTCCCAAGGAATGAGCCTGGGTTCACTCCAATGTTAAGAAATCAGGGAGGAAAGGAGGAAGGAGCAAGGAGGACTGCAGTGGAAAGTCCGTGGGGAAGGAGGAAAACCAGAAGGGGTGGTATCTGGAAAGCCAAGTGGAGGGCAGGCATCAAGGGAAAGCAGGTGATCAGCTGTGTCAAAAGTGGCTGAAAGATCAAAGTAAGATGAGACCTGAGAATTGCCCACTGCCTTTAACGACGTGGAAGCCACGGGCGACCTTGACAAGAGTTGTCTCAGTGGAGCTGTACAGTTGAAAGCCTGATTGGAGGGGGTTTGAGAGAGACAGTTGGAGGGGAATTGGAATGGCAAATGTGGACGGTTTTTTCCCAAGAAGTTTTGCTGCACATGGGGCAAAGAAACAGGGTGGTAGCTGGCTGTCTTGGTGGGGTCCAGATACTTTTTTAAAGGATGGGACTGGATGTGGTGA
>RJWJ010049772.1:0-10126 GCA_004363605.1 Indri indri | reverse complement strand
CTCGAGCAATCCTACTGTCTCAGCCTCCCGAGTAGCTGGGACTACAGGCATGCGCCACCATGCCCGGCTAATTTTTTGTATATATATTTTTACCTGTCCAATTAATTTCTTTCTATTTTTTGGTAGAGACGGGGTCTCGCTCTTGCTCAGGCTGGTCCCGAACTCCTGAGCTCAGGGCGATCTGCCCGCCTCGGCCTCCCCGAGTGCTAGGATTACAGGCGTGAGCCACCGCGCCCGGCCTACATGTGATATTTTGATACAAGCATACAGTGTGTAATGATCAAATATGGGTAATTGGGATGCCCACCACCTCAATCATTTATCATTTCTTTGTGTTGGGAACATTCCAAATCTTCTCTTCTAGCTATTTTGAAACATACAATAAATTCTTGTTAACTATAGTCACCCTATTGTGCTACTGAACACTAGAACTTATTCCTTCTATCTGTATTTTTGTGCCCACTAAACAACCCCTCTTCATCCCTCCCACCTACTACTTTTTTGAGCCTCTGGTAACTACCATTCTATTTGCTACCCCCATGTGACTCAGCACTTTTAAGAAAGAGCTTTACATTTCCTCAATGTCTTTCAATCACTAAAACCTCCTTATCCTAGAACTTGAGGTATATATATTTTTGAAAGAATATCTTCAAATTCTGACCAGAAGAGCCTGGCAATAGTGATATGTATGTTCTTAATCTAGCAGCTCTTAAATCATCACTTTGAAGAAATTATTTCTTAGGGAAGAATTTTCTTTGTGGGATTTGCTAAATTCAGTTGAAACAATGAAGAGTTACATGTTAATTTAGATCTGAAAAATGGTTTTCCATGTTACCAATTGTACATGGCTCAAGTTCAGAGAGATGAAAGAGAAGGATATTTCTGCTAATAGTTTAAGATAATCAAACTTGGCTTATTTATAGAAAACAAAAGATGAATTTGCATCATTTCTTTTACATGTTAAAGATGTTTCTGAACTTGCAATGCATTATGTCATCCCTAATGAAGCTCCTCTTTTGCATGTATTGAGGATTAAGACCTCTTTCTCTTTCTCTCCTCTTTCCTCTTTCTCTAATCGGATAATGTAGACTTCACACTGGATGGTTTCAGATGTGAAAATTGCACGGTAAGTGGAATGTAATTAAATTATGTGGTATGATAACAAATCAGTAAGATGATTCATTTTACCTAGATTTGACTGGCTTTCATTCAAATTACCCAGTCTCATTCTATTATATTTAGAACTTTCCTATTTTACAATCTTTTTTTTTGTTCCATTTAGTTTCCAGGGAGTGGGAGCTCAGGATCTGCATGGTCAGATTCCAGGCTGGTTTTTAGAACCTTAACAGATCTTTTGTCCGGAAGGGGAATGGGTAATTAAATTGAAGACCCAAGTTAGGCCCACCAATCTGAGGGATGCAATGTGTACTGTGGTTCTTGCCCCAGACCCCTCTTTAGGGCTGACTCATCCCTGGATCCTCCCTTCTCCCTGGTCCTTCTTTTCTCACTTCCTTGCAGGTGTATCTCCTGAGAGCACTGCACAACTAACTTTCTGCACACAGTTCTCCATCTCAGAGTTTATTTCCAAGAAACTCAATCTAAGACAGAGAGTGTACTGGGGCAGTGCTTCCCATTTAAAAAAAATCTCTCAAAGACCAATAAGGGTGTAAAATTTTCTAAAGCATATTTAGAAGGCAGATGTTCTTCAGAGAGAATTGAAGTTTGGAGTAGGTTGTTCAAACAATTGGGTAATTATGGTGGAAGGGGAGAGGAGGTAGATACTTATGGGAAAATGTGGTCTATAATTAAGGGGAGAGACAAGAGATAGGGCTTTTAGTGCCTAAAGACAAGTCACATTACTTTTCACTTGCCCCTGTTATAGAGCTGGAGAACACGGGCATGTGAAGCTGGCCAAGCCCACCTGGTTCTCATTCCCCAGGGAGTGGTACATATTGCTAGAGACACCACTGAAGGAAGAAATCAAAGGTAAGTGAAAAGCTTCACTATTTGTGAAAAACCAATGAGGTATCTGAGATGTAGTGGATATGTCTGGCCAGAGTTGCTGGAGACCCTGGGATAACAAGGATGGAGCCATCAGCTCAAGAGTCTTAGGTTCAAATCCTGGCTCCTTCCCTTCCTAGTTATTGTCTCTGGTTAAGTTGCTTGACTTGTTTGAGACCAGTAAATTGAAGATGATATCAAAGCACGGATGTGAGAATTAAACAATATATGCACTACATTTAATACAGTGTGTAGTAGGTATTAAATACATAGGTAACTATTAATATGATGCAGAAATGTTGTACAAATACCCATGTGACTGCTGGCATGACTTCAGCCTCGGCAGTAGCCGAATAGCTCTTTCCTTTTCCAGGACATTGAAGATGACATTAAAGAGAGTTTCTTTAATAGAACTGAAATACAAATACAGGTCTACTCTAGGGCATAAATTATCCTCTTCATTTCTCACAGCTTTGTAGAGTCTTTACTTTGGCATGTAAATATTTACCTGTGAAATGGTAAGCATAATTTATGCAATTCAGGGAAATGCCAAGGTTCATGTGAAGCTATAACTGTTAGACCCACAAAAAGTCACTGAGGATTTGCTGTATTTTAATATCATCTGCTTGTTTATCTAAAATTTGATTTAAAATAGAGTATTTAGCATTCTCTATATCAGCTTTTAAAAAGCCCTTTTCAGACTATAGCAGTCAGTAAGCAGCAAAATAGATGGTTCCTCTTAGTTATGATAATCGGGGACATGCATGGGAACTGCAGAATTTTAAAGCTGGAGGTGATATCAGAGTCTCTGTTGCCTCATCCCCTCATCCCATAGAAGAGCAGCTGGAGGGATGAGGAACTTGCCAAGAATCCTACAGCTTATTAGTGAAAAGACAGGTCATAACCAGTGTCTCCAGAACTCTTTCCACCATAGCAGACATAGACAATCTGTCCCCCAAAAGACATAGACATGATGAGCCAGTGGCGGCATTTCAGATGCCTGTACACATGGACTCTCAATTGATCAGTACTGGAAATTGTACACATACTTCCCCACCTCCACCGCACACACACCCACTCCCAGATACAATTTATGTTCATGACAACTCAAAAGAGAAATGTGAATCTCATAGGAATTAGTATAGTTTGAAGATGAAATCAAAGCAATTGTTTCAAGTTTGTATAAACACTCCATCTCCATTCTTTAACAGTAATAAAGTACTGCCAAGACTATGGAACTAGAAGAGTATTATTGCCTGAGGGGAAAAAATTTGGATTTACTGTCAGAAAGTTAATGATTATAATACATGTATTTGTTTATATTCATAAAGTTGTCAACATGAAGTATGAGGACTAACAATTAACATGAACAAAACGGGAAGGATTCTGAAATATACATCTTTGCCAAAAATGTATACGAGAGCTGCCGTGGAGTCAAACACTGAGAGTTTCTCCCGTGCTGCTCTGTGGCAGTGTCTGTGGCAGTGCTCCCTGTCATGTCCATTGCTGCCCTTGACCCTATTCAGGTCCTCAAGGACTGACCTCCTCAGACAGGACAATCCAGCTCACTCTCTCTCAGCTTTTGTTTGCATTTGGTCAGTGAGAGGCTCTGGCAGGAGGTTAGAAGATGAGGAGAGAGTGAGGTTGGGGTATTTATTTCCCTGGCTCTTTTCTTGTGGAGGTGCAGGTGGGCAGTTTCTGCATCCCTCTACCTAAGATCATGGTCCCTGTTGGGCATCCTCCTCTTATAGCTGTGATTCTCACTAGGAAGAGTTTTCTGAGAAAACTCCCTCCTCTGGCCTCTCAGGGCATAGGGGTGGTAATGGCTTCCACTGTTGTCAGTCCTAGACTCCTTAACCATCCCTTGTGGCTTCCCTTAATCCTGTCCACTCTTTTGTAAATAGTCCTTTCCTTAAAATCTCTTCAATTACCCTTTCGGATTGTGCCTTAAGTATCCTGCCAGGAATTTGACTGATACAGGTGTGCACCTAATTTGTACACGCATAGCAATATATTGTCGCTAAATATCTTAAAGTCCCCAGTAGCTTTGTACGTGCTTGTTGTGCTTCCCAACTATATTGTAACAGACTCAAATATACATACAACCACTTTGTCCTACCCGAGAGGCAGTTACCTTTTATTAGTCCTCCCAACCATGTCGAAACTTTAAAAATACACCTTATTTTATTTGTTCTATATCTTTCCCTCTTTTGCGGTAATATCTCTGACCACTATTGTTACTATTTAGTCTCCGGAAATAGTTTTAATTTTTTTGAGTCATGGACTCCTTTGTGAATCATATGAAACTGTAATTCCTCTTTCCAGAAAAGTACCTAAAATCTATACACAACAAATTTGCACGTGACTATGGTTTATTCTATTGAACTGGAAATTGATTTTGACTACAGAATATTTGACTCACGGAAAAAAATTATGTAAATTTAGTGGTGACTTTCTGGAAATAATTGAGATAAATGTAAATTGTGCAAAAATAAAAATCCCAAGAGTAAACATTAACTCTGCCCAAATTAAGCCTTCTGACGTTAAACTTGAAAAAGAGGTTGACATAGCAACATGAAAATTATCTTGGACATTCAATTGATTTTGACATTTTTGGTTTGATGACAGCTGGTGCTAAAACTGTGACTTAAAGGCATGTTGCTGTCAAAGAACATCAGAATTCTCCAAGACTCTTTTGGGTTGAATTTATGTAGCATCTTTTCCTTTGTCTTCAAATCAATGAGATTACCTTTGCAAAGCTGGCATTACCAATTCTCTCCATGCCAGAAAAGGAAGGATTATGAGTCCATGTTTCAGTTTTAAAGTTGTCTGAACAAAAGAAATTTGCGTGGGAACTCTCCAGTGTTTCCAGTTATTTTCAGATTTCTTTCTGCAGGGAAACTGAGAAGACCTTGTAACTCTGTTAACTTTAACCTGTAGAAATACTTGCTCCAGCACCGCAAAGTCTGTATGGATGTCTGTTTGCAATTTTAGCTTTCAGACAGGAGCTTGGGAATGGTTTCATCAATTAGGATGCTTCTGGCTACAAGTACAAAAGCCCAACTCAATGAAGAAGTATACAGTAAAGAAGTTTATTTCACACAACAGAAAGTCCAGAAGTAAAGTCAGCTTTGGTCAGGTTGATGACTCAGTCATTCAATGATGTCATCAAGGACCTAAATTTGTCCCATATTTCTGCTTTATTATTTAGACTGGTCCTCTTATGTTTGTAAGATACCTTCCAGGATTATCTGATGCAACATATATTCTTGTTTACATTCTAAAAAAGAACCCATCTCCCAACTATGATTGCACCAACGCAGGCCATGTGAATTCTCCTTTACCTACAGTAGTAGCCAGAGCAATGCCATGCGCTGACCAGCTTCAACTAAGCAGAGACAACTGGACAATGAGATCTGTTTTCCCTCAGTAAAGTGCTGGTGGAAAGAATATTCAAACAAAATCGTGATTATATTAGGAAGGAGGAAACAGAAATGAATGTTGGGAAAGTAACTAATGTTCCCTACTGAAATTTTCAGTAGCATGTGTAATAGCACCCATAGGAAGCATATAGAGAGATTTGCCTCAGCTAAAAATATCTGCTAATTAAACCAAACCATGAAATAAATCTCCATTGAGTTGTTCTGAGAATGGATATTATTTTTCTCTAAAAGGAGCGAAACTTTTGCCTTAAGTTCTATTGTGCTTCAAGAATTACTTTTTGGAAATCCAGAAAATTTAGGTGTAGTAGAGAATAACTTCATATTTGGTTACAGTTTTTTGAACCCAAACTGTTAAAAAAGTATTGGTTTCATATCCTGGCTTTACCAAGATTCCAGCCCTAGACAAGAAATTTTTCTGGATGGTTGGTAGGGGATTGAGTTAGACACATTGACATGATGAGTCATAGGATGTGTAGTTTCTTTTTTATCAAAGCAGCAAAATCACATGTAATGCTAAATTTGTTCCATTTATATATATAATATCAATATTTTTCCTCATTAAAGTTTTGACCAACCACATATAACTTTCACCATTTTGCATATGTTGATGTCTGTGTAGCAATTATTTAAAGATGTCAGAAAGCAAGTATGTAGACAAAATCCAGAAGTTCGCCGCACCAAGCTTCTGGATGTCTGTTTCATTCAGTTGTATATTAAAAGAAAGTGTATGAACTAACAGTTTCTCCATTACTTGCTTGGACATGTCAGTGATTTTGGAGTAGATGATGTTTTTTCATTTTGACAGTAGCACTGCTTTGGGGCTGATAATAAGGTTGGAGCCCTTTGCTATGGGATTTGGTGGCAAAGTCCAACTCTCCTGAATGCCATTCCACTACCCCCATCGTAAATGTGATGTTTACTATGAAAAGTCACATTTCTCCAACTTAGCATCCTATTTCTGCCTTTTCTCTCCTATGTCTCCTTTTTCGATCTCCCTCCTTGCTACCTTCCTCATTCCCACCTTTTCTCTTTCTTATTTTTTCATCACTCTCCCTCCTGCCATCCATAACATCTTCCTTGAATTCTCTTTGTTACTGTAATCACTCTTGTTGCAGAAGAATCTTTCCAGCAACAAAATGTGACAGACAGTGTTTCCCATGAAAACATTAATAATTTTATTCTCCTTTGCTAGCTCTGATTCACAGAAGAATGAGTGAGAATAAAGGAAATTCTCATGATAAAGGAATGGGGGGACAAAGAGAGAGATTGTGATATTTAATAACAAAAACCTGATACATTTTCTCTTTTAAACAATGATAATATTGATTACTGGTATGTTGGGTAGAAAAGAAGGAATCTTTTTCCTTGGGTATGTTTCAAGTATACTAATAAATTAAGGGTTTGGTCAAGAACTTTAAGGTATTAGGATGTCTTTAGACTAAAAATTCTACCAGTATATCTTTTTATTTAGCTCAAAAATTTTATTATTTGTAATCAGAGTGAGAGGATGTCCATGTGTGGGGCAGCTGGTGGAAAGAGGAGAGTACACAGCTAGGATAGTCCAGAGTCAGGTATCAGAGCCCAAGCAGGGTGAAGAGGACACCCACATAGGGGTGGGTGGCCTGGCATGAAGTTTTCAGAGAATGAACAGGTTTAGGAAGGGGTACAGACCAAGAGGGAGGTGAGGGGGACTTGGCATGGGGTTTCAGAGACAGAACAGAGTGGGGAGGACATCCATGTGCAGTCATGGCCTGAGTGGAATGAGGAGGACATTTATGTGGGGGAGGTGATAGTTTTAAAGTTAGAAACTGGTTTCATATATGGGAAATGTTTGAGTAAGTACCTATCTTAAGGTTAATGGGAACCATGTTTCTTACTGTTGGAAATAGGAAATGCAGATATGGAAAGGGAGAAAGCTGGGATAAAATTAGTGGAGTTGGAGAATTTAAGTGTGAACTCATGGTTTTTAGTATCTATAGATAGATGTCTTAATAACTATAGACGTAAACATGCATGGAGTACAGATTTGTATGTATGTGCATGTATGCATATTCTCATGATTCCTAAGCTCTGTCTACTGACTGGTCTTGGGAGCAGTACCACTCCAAATGCAACAAGAACTCCTAAGGCTCGACCCATAGTTTCTGAATTCCATTTTTAAGGAAAACAGGAGTCCTTGTAGAAAAGAATGATCCCAAGTCAGGAACAAAGTAAGTACAAATGAGGTTGGAGTATCTTATACCACAAAGAAAAAAATGCTCAGAAAATGATGAGGATATATCAAAGAATGCAGGAGCCGCTTTGAAGGGGCTCCCACTGGCCAGATCTTGTCAATTTGAGCTTCAAAATAAACAATTATAGTAATGGATTACAACTCATAGAATAAACAGTGAGTCCATACTGACAAAAAATAAATGAATAAATTAAAAATTTCGAAGTATGTCCACACAAAATATTTTTAATTACACAAGGGAAAAGAGTAACTTCTGAGTTGAGAAGATGGGCAGAAACTGAATTAAGTGATCAAAATGAACATAATAATAGAACGAATTACAATCATGCACCATTTAATAAGAACACAACATCACTTCTGTGATATTTCTACTAAAAATGCATAACCTGGATCTAATCATGAGGAAACACTAGACAAACTTAAACTGATGGATATTCTGTTAGCCTGTAATTTTCCAAAGTGTCAAGGTCAAGAAAGTTAAGACCGTGGTCTTGTTCCAGATTGAATGAGATTAAAGAGACGTGATACTTAAACACAACATTTGATTCTGAACAGGATCCTTTCGCTACAAAGAACATTACTGGACTGAGAAGTAGATGGTGATAATGTTTCAATATTAATTTTCTAATTTTAATGGTTGTACTGTGGTTATGTAGAGCATGTCTCTTTTTTGTAGGAAATACACACTGAAGTATTCACCAGTGAAGGGACATTAGGTTGGCAATTTACTCTCAAGTGGTTTAAGAAAAAAGTTCTTTGTATTGTACCTGCAACTTTTCTATAAGTTTGATTGTTTCAAAATTGTCTCGAAAATCACACACACACAAAAGGTAAAGAAAAAAATAATCAAACGAGGGGAAATTATTTCCAGCTGTGGATACAAGAAGAGATTTATGGAGAAGGAGGGTTTGAATGAGAACTTGAAGGATGGGAGGATCTGGTGAAACAAGATGAAGGGAATTCATTCTGGGCAGAGAATACATGTGGGTATGGACTTACTGAATCACCCACTCAGCTACACACACACACACACAAACACACACACACACACACACACAGTCACCGTCTTGGTTCTGGCTTATTATTTCTTGCCTAGACTATTGTAATAGTCTTCTAGCGGGTCTTCTGCCTCCAGACAGGGAGCATAGAACCTACTGTGAATTTAAAGCCAAGGTTGTTAGATGAGAAGGTGGAAGGTAGAATGGAAGATCATTTTTCCCTCTAGGAAAGTAAATCCTCCTGCTGAATGGTGAGGAGGTACCCAACCTCCCATCCTTGCTAAGAATTTCTATATCATAGACTAAGCTGTGAAGCACACCTATAATAAAGAGCTAGCTTATTAGAAACAGCAGCTATAAAACAAGCTTCTGTGTTCAAGGCTCCTTTTAGAAACCATATTGTAAAGAGGGCTGTTTACCTAATCTATTAATACCTTCTTTGGGAACTAGGATTTAGTTATTAAAACAAAATTTATCCTTATAAAAGTTATACAGATTTATTATAGAAATTCACTCTGATATAGCAAGTTGAAAATGAGAAGTAAAAATTATCCACTACCCCACAATCCCAATAATCCCTGGCAGATTTTCTTCCAGAGTCTCGCCCCCACCCCCAAAACATATACGTTCATGTGGCCATCTGGAATAATTCCCTGCCTTTTCTTAACTTAAATATAATTTTTTTAAAATTTTTAAATAAAAATAAATTTTATTTTATTTTTTATTTTAATTTTTTTTATCTTGTCTGGCCATGAAGTAATCTTTGAAGCATGATTTTTAAAGCCACAGATATGCCATTACTGTTAGAAATTTATATTCGTTTCCCCTATAAGAAATAGTGCTGCAATGACATACATTTTTTGTGTGTCTCTATTTTTTAAGACAATCTCTCAAAGTGTAATTGAGTCAAATGTTAAATATTTCAGGGTATTTTATATAACTTGGAAAACTGTCCTCCAGAAACAATATATCAATGTACATAACCACCAGTTGTAATGAGAAGAGTCTTGTAAAAGTTCGTTATTTCACTCAGTTTAGGTAATCTTTTTTCCTAAGAATACCCAAAGTATATCTTCAAATATTCTGCATGGCCTTTAACCCCTGCATAGGCTAAGAATATGGGGGGAGGGGTGAAAATGCATAAAGAAGTTTTGATATATTTCACTAACAGAATCTAAACAGCATTAACTGATGAATAGAACAAATAATGCTTCAGCCATTATTTGTGCTACTTTAAGATGGTAATTGAAGCATGAGACTATTCTCTGCTCCTGTTTGCTCTTTTTTTTTTTAATTGTTTGTTATTATAGGGGTACAGATGTTTAGGTTACGTATGTTGCCCTTGCCCCCGCTTCCCCCCAAGTCCCAGTCCCAAGCGTGTCCATCTCTCGGAGGGTGCGCATTGCACCCTTTGTGTATGCATATATCCGTCCCCTCCTCCCCCTCGCCCC
>RJWJ010049771.1:0-10139 GCA_004363605.1 Indri indri | reverse complement strand
GATTTGGGGCCCCACTCCAGCTCTACTTCATTAGACTTTCCGGGAGGTGGGGCCAGGGAACCTTCATCTTTAATCTGCCTCTGAGGGGGGGACTCTTTTGTGGACAATGAATGCCAAGCTTGAGCCTTGAAGCCAGTTAGACAGTGCCACTATGGCAAGTTAGATATCTGCTCCAAGACTCCACATTGGTGGGATCGGAGTGGAGCTTCCTGGGATGGCCCTGGGGCCAATAATTTTGGTTTGCTTTATAATGACATGATTTCAAACACTGGCCTTTTTAAAGTTTGTATTTGATGATCTTCTCAATGCCAAGGGTTTTGTTAGAGTTTTAAATTTTTTGAAGCAAAGTAGAAGTAAAAAGAAAATGCCTACACAAATATTATTTAGCGTAATACTATAATCTAAAGCTGGATTCAATGATTCCCTCAGAGGACTGGAGAAAAAAAAAAGTTGGAAATGACCCCAGTGTAATATGCAGCCCATGCAGGGATCCACTTTGAGGGGCAGTCGCCAGCCTCTCTGGATAGCTCTGGTAATGGGAGGCTCGGGAGGTTTCAGAGCAGCACTCTCCTGCCTTCCCTAGAAAGCCCTTGTGCTGACTGCCCCCA
This sequence comes from Indri indri, assembly GCA_004363605.1. NCBI lineage: Eukaryota > Metazoa > Chordata > Mammalia > Primates > Indriidae > Indri > Indri indri. The sequence continues at coordinate 9,531 of RJWJ010049771.1, read as the reverse complement.
TTCTCTGCTTCTATTACTGTCTTCGGCAATGAGGAACAAGTTCAGTCATCTCCACATCAGAGTCTGTCCAATGTTTTCAGGTAAATTCGATGTGGTCCTCAGGAGTCCACTTCTTGCAGCCAGTTCTCATGGGACCTGAATCCAACCCCTCAGCACCCAGTCTCCTTCCCAGATTTCAGCCCCTCAATGTTCCCCTTTAAGATGAGGCAACCAGAAGTGACCCGGCCACCGTAGGGGACAATGAGACTATTAACTTCTGCTCTGGACTCTTGGTCATCTAAATAGAAATGGGTGCTCCTCCAGGCCAGGGACTGTTGTCTGTTCTGCTCTGCTATATTCCCAGCGCCTAAAACAATTCCTGGAACATAGTGAGCATCCAGTGTTTGTTGAATGAAAGAATGATGTGTTTTGAGGATTTAGTAGTAAGGAAGCTGAGTTGCTCAATTTCCTAACAAAGTGACAACCCACAATGGCCTCCTCTGGTTGGTCCGGAAATTGAGAAGACTAAACGAAAAAAAAGAACACAACTCAGTTTCTTCTTGACATTAAGAAAAAAAAATCCATGTATAAAATAAGACATGTTTCCTTAGTTCTATTAGTCAATATCATTTCTTTATAAAAGAAGTTTTAACATTTTGAGCTTAGATTTTAAACCGAACCTAATTTTGGGAAAACATGAATCAAACCCAGACAGAGGGGCCGTCTACAGAGCAATTGGCCTATACTCTTCAAACACGGAATGAGGGACAAAGAAAGGCTGAGAACAGTTCCAGATGTACGAAGACCACAAAGGTATGAAAAGCTAGACTAATCTGGAGTCTAAATGAAGAAAAAAGAGTATCTGCTCTAAAGGACATTTTTGGAATAAATAGCAAACTTTGCGTACGGACTGTTTGTTAGGTAGCTGTACTGGGTTACGTGCGAGAACTGCGGTTGGGAGATGCATGCTCGGTACTTAGGGGTGAAGGGTCACAATGCCTGCAACTTCCTCTCAAACGGTTCCTCAAAAAAATCGTAGAATGTGGATCCTTATGGAGCAAAATAAGACAAACGTGGGGAAATGTTAACAATTGGTGAATCTAGGTGAAGAGTGTACAGATGTTCATTGTATTATTCTTGCAACTTTTTCGTGGATTTGAAAAATTTTTAAATAAAAAGTGAAAAAGACAGGAAACGCTAACTGAACATTTCAAACCTGTGGTGGGTTTTGCCTCCCTCAGACACTTTCATGGTGTTTACAACACTGTCACTATTTCCAAAAGCGCATCATTGATCTCGGCATTAAAGAGCAAGCAAATTAAACCGTCCTTTTCAATTCGCCAGAAACGAAATTCTGGGTAACATTTCATATGTGTGAACCTGTCTGTCCATTCATCTGAAGATGCGGCCATCAGTGAACCGACCCCCAGCTCGGCAGGACCGGGCTCTGCGCAGACGCGGGGGCAGGTGGGCGGGCCCGGCCCCGCCCCGCCCCTCCCCTCCCCTCCCCTCCCCTCCCCGCCCCCCGCCCGCGCACCTTTGGCCTGCGCGATGTAGATGAGGCGGCTGAAGATCTTGCGCATGCGCGGCTTCAGCGCGAAGTTCTTGGCGCCGCCGGTCACGGAGATGACCAGGTTGGGCGTCCGCAGGTGCCAGTGCTGGGTCAGCAGCTCGTAGAGCGGCTCCGCGTCCGTGTCGCAGGAGAGGCGGATGTACTGCGGGGAGAGGGAGGAGCGCGGGGTCGGCTCGGGGTCGGGGGCCGAGGGAAAGGGGGCGCAGTGCGGGGGTCCCGGGGCGACGCGGGGCGTTATCCTCGGCGGCGTCAGCAGCAGGCGGAGCGGGATGCTCCCTGCAGCGGGGCGCCCTCCAGAGGCGGCGCGAGGCCAGGCTGGGGGCGCTGGAAAGAGACCGCAGAGGAGGCAGCTGGGCCACCTTCCCCGCCACCGCAGGGCTTGGGGATGGGAGGAGACGCGAGGTCAGCGACAGTGACGCTGCTGTCGCTGAGGCGGGCACCGGAGGTGTGCGGAGGACACATGCTCAGGGCCACTGCCCGGTGCCTGGACACGGGAGGCTGAATGATAATCCGGTCCTTACTTGTCGCGTTTTCCAGTAGCACATGACGGAATCTTGTCTTTTCCTGCCATCCTTTTTGGCATTTACGACCCATCTTTTTGCCTCACACTATTGGACAATTCCCGGTGACACAGGCAGCCCTGGCTGTGTTCGCATATGATTTAGCCAGGGAACACAGAAAGCCATGGCCACTGCTCACCTTTCCTTTCTTCCCCAGCGTCTCGAACTGGATATCTCCAAAGGCGTCGGTGGGAAACTCCTTGGTGTGCTTCTTGTAATTCCATTTCTCGTTTTGGTTGACCTGGGTGCCTTCTATGTGCTGGCTCTGGGCATAGCCACACTTGCACACGTTTTCCCTGCGCACAGCAATGTCGACGGGGAGAAACGGATTTCATTAAACCTGCTTGTGGAAATCAGGCATTACTAGCATAAATAAACACAAAAAGAAATGATACCACCGAGTCTTCTTTTCAGACTGTTTTCATCTCACTTGGTTGTGCAGAAGCTATTTTGGTGTGTTTTATCCCTGGTGTTTATTGTCGGGCCACCGAGAAGCTGGCTGTGTGCTGAGAGCTGGGATTGGCGCACAGGGCCTTGCCCCTATGGCCTCTAGCATCTGAGTAGCCCCCGGGCTGTCATGGGACGAGCCTCGGAAATCTGGAAACTGCATATTCAGCTTTTTGCATGGGAGCCCTGGGCAGGTCTCAGTGCCTCAGCACCAGCCCTGACGGTTTGCCCAGCTGGTAACACGGGTAAGGCAAACCCTCCTTCCTGCGGGCTGAGCTCACTGTGGAGACACTCCCCTGGCAGGGACCCCAAGTGTTCCAGAGTTTACAGGGACCCTCCTTTCCACATTACAGATGAGCTGCTTAGGGGACTTTCAATAATTTGAGCTAGACAAGACCAAACTGCAATAAACAAACAATAGTTCTTCCCGTTAAAAGTGCAATAGAACTAAATTTGTCTATTAGGTGACGCATGGGCAAGACAGGAAACTGGGAGAGGATAAAGAGACACAGCAAGTGGTAAATCTTCCCCTGCTCCTCCCAGCCTGCTACAATCACTCCACAGGTACTGATTGAAAGCCACTCTGAGTCAGGCCTGGGGTGGCATCGCAGCACCCCAACATTGACTGGATGTGATTCCTGCCCCTCGGTTGCTCACAATCTTTTGGGAATGGCTAAATACAACACCTAGCCCAGTATACAGGAACAAATGCCTCCTTTCATCCTCGCACAGTCCTCTGGCTTGCTGTGGGTATTAGAAACGAGGCAAAGCATCTTGCTGGACCCGGTACATGGTACTTGATCCATCAAGGTGACTTTTAGGTTATGGCGGTGCCATACATGCAAATTTAGGAATAGCAAAGGCAGTGCCAACAGGAAAGAAGCAAAAATGCAGTTTAAAAAATCTAAAAACACATTCCATGACTCTTTGACCCCTCTATCCAGGGATTCTGAGTGTTGTGGTCTCCAAAGAGATGAACAACAAAACAAAAATTCCAATTTGGCCAAAAAACAACTCTGTCCTAGTGAGGCACTGGTCACCCTCCTCCCAGCTCCTTTCTGCCTGGCCCACTCTCTTGGTTCTGCATCTCTCCCTAGTGTCTCTCTGATCAGTCTTTGGACAAGATTCAGAAGGATGCTAGAATTCAGGAATTCGGTGACATTGTTTGAGCCCCAAATCTGGCTGTGATTTTCAGCCACAAGATCCTAATATCACACCCCACCGGGCACCCCCCCACACTTTCACTCAAGCCAGTTATCAGATACGATATCTGTAACCGAGAAAGTGTCGATGGATTTGGTCTGCCTGAAGCAGTGGCATTCTTAGGGAGGAAGCTGGGGAGACAGAGAAGGCACAACCTTGGGATCAAAAGCGTGGCTTCGAATCACTCATCCGTTTTCCACTGGCCACGTGACCTGGGGAAAAACACTGAACCTCTCTGGGTCCCACTTGCCTTATCTCACAAATGATAAAAACTGCGACCTTGCCAGGGAGTTGTATCAGCACTCAAGTAAATAAATCCCTGTGATAGAGTAGATGCTCAGAAAATACTTGAATGAATGAATGAAGCCAAACTGTGTTTTCTGCCGGTCAAATGAATAGATAATCAGAATCCCCCAGTGAAACATGCATGGAGTACGTAGCTGACTCACAGGTTTCCACTCTGTCAGAATGACTTGTGATGAGTAAGTTTGTACAATGAGAAACAGATCTCTTGGTTTTTCTGATGTTCATTTTCTAATGGGCATGAAGTAAGAATACACACCACTGAGAACCTTTCATGCTCTGATTGTACGTGCTCCCTCACTGAATCCATACCACCACCTCGTGAGGTAGACTTCTGCTAGATTTTTAGGATAAGGGAACTCATCCTGCAGAGAGGAGGCGGCCAAGTCAAGGCCGGAGCCAAGGCTGATGCTACAGCCCCTCTCCGGGCTTAGCCCGCATCCTGCCTCCAGCCACTGCCTCTGTTCCACAGAGGATCGGTCCTTTCATCATAAACTATAGCAGCAGCTTCCAATCAGTTAACAGCTAGACTCTTCCTTGCATCACCAGCAGGCCAACGAGAAGGGACAGAGAGGAACAAGACGTGAGAGAGGTGGGATTAAAATTTTTTGAATTTGATTCAGAAACATCTTCCGCAATAGTCAATCCATCCACTCACTCACTTGCTCATCTGCATTCACTGAGGACCTCCTGCATTCTGGGCTGCTGGGGGCTGCTTTTGTAACCCAACCGTAATGTTCCAAAAGGCATGAGACTCGGAGTAGATGGACACCAGTTAGAAGGGAAGGATGAAAGTCAACAGGGGAAGGAAAGTCCTGACGGAGGAGCCAGTCAGATTGACACACGCAGGTGGCATGGAGTTGCCTACCAACTGCTATCGAACAATTTCATTGCCACGGCCAGTCAGGCGGGCTCCCAGGCTCATGGGAGTACCGAAGAGACTGGCAGCCTCTCTCAGTGACTTTACCAACTCTTGCCAAAGCAAAAACATTTTTAAAAAATGTTAAGCTCTAAGGGATAACTACAAGCTACTTGCCAAATCTTTCCTGCTCACACACCATTTCTGAGAATTACAAGATGAAAACATCTTTAATAATGAACTAGTGAGCATTTTTTGTTTGATGTAATGATGAATAATAATTTATATTTGAACATGGAAAGCAAAAACAGAGGGAAAATAGTAGCTTACGTGGCCTTGGAATCTTTGGTAAAGAAGACACATTCTCGTTTCTTAAAATTTGCTTGAATAAAATTCACCAAGTCCTTTGGAGAAAGAACATGGGATAGTACATTACTGATTTACTCTCATCCCCTGCTGATATTAGTGAATATAAATTGGATCTAACCCTACTTCAAAGGCTTTAAGAATTTACCATGAATTCGTAGTATCCAGCATTTCTTCATGCTTTTAGAGTACACAAAGTTTTTTTTAAAGAGGCATATATTTAAATTTTTATAACTAAATACAAATTTTTCCAAAAGTTACTTGGAGTTATTTTGTATATAAATGGCATTATACACATACAAATTATGTTTTTCTGTCTCTAAGGCTACCAGGGGAATATAAGCATTGCACGATAGTTTTTCATAAATAATACATCAATGCCAATTCCCATTCCTCTTATGCTTGCTTTTTAAAAGAAGATATGTTCCAAAAACTCCTTCCAGGGTTGTGTTTGTCCTCCCATGGGCAAAGTGCTTAGGCACATCTGGGACCTAATTCTGACAAACCAAAAGCCTTTCTAAATCCAAAGCTTCCCTTAAGTTGGCAGAAACAAACTATTTGGAAACAGATAAAAAAATGCTTTGAAAATACCTACATCCTCACAGTGTGAGGAGATATTTGCAACAAATATTAGACATCATAGGATTGGCATCCAGATTATATAAGAACTGTAAATCAGTATGTATAAGATAGACAACCCCATGGGAAAAAATAGCAAAAGACAAGAGCACACATTGAATGAAAGAGAAAAGCCCATAAACATACGAAAAGAAGCTCAACCTCATTAATAAGGAGGCAAATGCGAAGTAAAACCACAGTGGGATCCCACTTCTCACCCACCCGGTTGGCAAAAATTAAAAAGGCAATTAACACCCAACACAGGTGAAGGGAGGACATGGGAAAATTGACACAACCATTCCAGAAAATTGCCCACTTTGTCATTAATCTCCCTGAGAAATGGTCCCTTGTCGGGAGAGGCAGGGCTGTCCCGTGCACAACCTGCACACTCAGACTGCCTGGCAAAGCTGCCTGGGGTGCGTTTCCCGCCGCGGAGGGTGTCTTGCCCTGGGGAGGTGGGCTGCTAAGGGCTTCCCTTCCCCGGGAGCCCGATGCCACTCCCTGCAGGTCACCAGCGGCTGGCAGCTGGAGTTCCCAGATAACTTCATTCATAGGTGGGTTTTTAGACAGGCTGCCGGCACCAGAGCCAGCCCCGACTCCTTCTCCCCTGCGGTGAGGCTGTCACCAGGGGAGTCCCTCTCCTGGAATGAAGTCCTCGGTATCCCCACCTCCCTGCCCACCCCCTGCCCCTGCAAGTCCTCAGCTATCAGAGAATGAGGATCATGTGCCTCCATTTCCAGATCCTTTAAACATAAGTTTCCTCATAAATCCTGTGTCTTAAACCCAGACCCCATAAAGGAGAGATGTTTACTGTCATCCACTCGGCCTTAACCCAAAGAACATTTCCTGGGGAGACCCAGCTTATACCTTCAAGGATGTTAAGAGTAGTATTGCTCCTAATAGCAAAAAATAGAAACCTGAATGCCCATTAAATATGAGCACACAATGGGCTGCACAGAGAAATGAACCAACAACCGCCCCATGTATCAACAGGGAGGAATCTTAAAAACTGAGTGTTGAGCAAAAAAAAAAAAAAAAGAAAGAACATAAATGAATACTATAGCACAATTCCATGTATGTCAAAAACAGACAAAGCTAAAACATGTTGTTTAGGGAAATACATATTCAAGTCATAAATTTATAAATAAAAGTAAAGAATGGGTAACACAAAATTCAGGGTAGTGACAAGAGAGAGGAAACCCAAGAGGAAGGGCACACGGGGGACCCCTGAAGTGCTGGTGACACTGTTTCTCACGCTGGTGGTGAGTGCAAGGGCTTTCATTTTAATATTCTTCTGTATGATGGAAATTTACATTTATACATTTCTTTTCTATGCATATTTCACAACAAACATTTAGAAAGCAAAAGTAGCTTCTATACTCACCTGTACATAAAAATTTTGAAAATCTGCGATGGTCATTTTTCCTCGTATTTTTTATCCACTTAACTAACTTTGAGTCCACTTAACATGAATAAAGAAAACTCGACAGCTGTGTAAGCTTGCGAAATCAATGATCGGGGAAGAAGAGTGGTGATTAAAAAAAACCTGCTTCGTTGCTAAAAATTCCCTCTGAAAATGCACTTGGCAGAGGTGCGTGTGCTCCAGGGCAAATGGGAATCCCCCAGAACTGAGACTCCAGGTGGTCTCAGCACTTCTACCCATGAGGGCCACCTGCATCGGGGAGACTGTGACCCAGAAGGGGTGCGGGAGGAGATCCATCCAGTGGGAGGCCACAGGTGCACCCCAAGAAAAAGAATTAGCCTCTGTCCCTCTCCTGGGTCACCAATGCCTGAAGCCAGAGGGACCCATCCGCAAAGAACCTCCCAGAGATGCTTCACTGCTTGGGGTACAAGGAGGAGAGAAAGAGGGGGATGCTGGAGAAGCCACCGACGCCCTTCACCCACCATTTGCTTCTCACAGGCCGGGACGAGGGTGAGACTGGGAGGTGCTGAGGCCAGGGGCATGCACGTGCAGGGGCAGCCCCCGAGAGAGGGTGGCCCCCGTGAATTTTGCACCAGCGTGCCCCACTTGCCTAGTCACAAAGTCAGCCTCCTTGTACCCCACCAGTGAGAACAAAATACTGAACAGCACCCCAGAACCCCCCCATTCCCACGGCTTCCCTTTTTTTCCAATACCAGCCACTATCTTGAATTTTAACACCGTAGTTGAGAGGGAGTTTGGATGTCAGACTGGAGTGTTGTCTCCATTTCCTGGCAGATGAGAGTATCGGATACAGCCTGAGAGTGGGCAGAAACCTGTGGGAGGGAACTCCGCAGTGCCAGCGAGGCCAGGGTGGGGACAGGCAGCGAGGTGCGAGGGAGACCAGCTCCTGCCAACAGCCCGCCCTGAGTCCAGCTCATTCTCTGTCCCTCTGTGTCCTGGAGGCAACATGGAGGCCGGCCTGGAATGAGGGGACACGGTGCCAAGAGCACAATTCGGAGGCTGTTGCAAGAACAAATGCAGATGGACCCAAACTGAGACCTGCCCACAGCGCTGGAGACGGGACCCAGATTCAAGAATCAGATCCGAAGCAAGAGCAGCAAGCATCCAATAGTGAAACAAACATTAAAGACACAGCACTTTCAATTTCCTCAAAGTCCTTTAGCAAACGCATTATTGAACAACTTATTAAGGTAAAGTTACAACCTTTAAAACAGATGGTGCTCTGACTTACACTTTCGCTGTAGGACAAGTCTGTGCTCCGAGACACGCTGGAGTACAGGGTCCGGGTGCTGTCCAGAGTGCCGTTCCTTCTGTTTCTCATGCTGAGCCTGGCTGCCTCGAAGGACATCTCTCCTGTGAGGACTGGGGGCAGGGGTAAGTTTGGGTTACAGACAGTGAGAGGGCTTCCTTCAAATCTCCACCCCTACGCCCCTTCCCTCCACCCTCTCCTCTGCAACGTGCAGTGTCCTGAGCTCCGTCCTGCCCACCAGGGTCACTGTACCCCTACCCCTAATTACTTTTTGTCCTCTAGGACCCAGCTGGAGTTTCTGTCCCCCAGCATGTCTTCCCTGGTCTTCACCCCTGGATCAGGATCCCCTCCTGGGTGTCCCCTCTCTGTGGGGGCAGCATGCGTGACCCCATATCACAACAGCCCCAGAAGACAGAGAGCACTGAGAGGACAGGCCGCACCACATTCAACACAGAGCACCATACGCATGGTGCTTGCAGTAGCCACTGGCTAAGTCAGAGAGTGTGGAGTAAGGGCATCTGCAGAGCAGACTGTAGCTTCTGTCGGCCAGAGGACGAGCCCTCCGGTGGGCAAGAGGAACCCGGACCTGATCCCAGCAAGTGAAGCGGGAGAAGGACCTTGACCACGTGTGGTGGGCAGGGCCTCAGGGTCAGCGTGCACCAGGTCACCCCAGGGATGCCCAGCATGTCCCTCTTGTTAGCCTGTGCATGACAGGAACTCATCTGTCACGGAGATGCTTCCCCAGGTCCTCCCTCTGTTCTATCTCACTCGGTGACACTCCCACCCCGCACCCCAGGAGCCCCCTCCCCTCCTGTCTCCCAAACTCCAGCTCAGACCCACACCCCAAGCTCCAGACAAAACCACCAACACCTACTGGACCTCCCATGCTGTCCTGCAGACACGGTAAACGACAGCATCGTCTTTCCCTGC
>RJWJ010049770.1:0-10131 GCA_004363605.1 Indri indri | reverse complement strand
GGGACTACAGGCACGCGCCACCATGCCCGGCTAATTTTTTTCTATATATATTTTTAGCTGTCCAATTAATTTCTTTCTATTTTTGGTAGAGACGGGGTCTCGCTCTTGCTCAGGCTGGTCTCGAACTCCTGAGCTCAGAACGATCCGCCCGCCTCGGCCTCCCAGAGTGCTAGGATTACAGGCGTGAGCCACCGCGCCCAGCCTGTTGGAGTCTCATTCTATGCGGGCACAGTTTAGGAATCAGCCGGTGACTTGAGAAAAATTTGTTCACAGATTTTTGGCTCCTTCTCTGTGGTTTCCTTCTCTCTAGTGTTTTGACTCTTAAGTCCCAATCACTTTAGGGGCTCGGAACTCCTACCTATATATTTTGAGCCCAGTAAGGTTACTTTCTGCGTGGGATGTATTCCTTTGAGCCACAATTTGGGCAGTACACTCATAAATCTGGGCGGGAGCACCCTGTGTACTTCCCTTTTCTCAAAGATTGTAGCCCTTCATGTCCTGACTGCACTGGTTACTTTCTTATACCTTCCAAAGACATTTTATGTATTTTTATCTAGTTTTATTTCAGTGGAAATACAACCTCTCAATCATGGCTGGAATCAGAAGCATCCCTGAATACATATACATAGAGTCTAGAGGGCCTTACATGAAGGGACTCCTGGCCAGTTTCCTGACCCCTTCTTCCACACCTCTCTTCCCTCATTTCCCGTCAGCCACACAGACCTTCATTTTGAATACTTATTCCCACCTCCTCAGGATCTTGAGCTAGTTATTGACGTTATCTGCTTTTGGAACATTTTGCATCCATCTTTATATGGTTGCCATCTTTATGCTGATTGCCTCTTAGCTCAGTTATTACTCAGAGGGCCTAGCCATAGCTGCTTTTATATAAAGCCCTTCCCCTCCCTCGTCATATTTTTTTTCTTTTCTTTTTTTCTTTTCTTTTTGAGACAGGGTCTCACTCTGTTGCCCAGGCTACAGTGCAATGGCATCATTATAGCTCACTACAGCCTCCAACTCCTGGGCTCAAGTGATCCTCCTGCCTCAGCCTCCTGAGTAGCTGGGACTACAGGTGTGTGCCGCCACTCTCAGCTAGCTTTTTTTTTAGAGATGGAGTCTTGCTATTGCCCAGGCTGGTCACAAACTCCTAGGCCTTAAGCAATCCTCCTGTCTCAGCCTCCCAAAATGCTAGGATTACAGGTGTGAGCTACTGTGCCTGGCCTATCTTCTGTTTTCTTCGTAGTACTTATACTATCTGAAATTATCTTGCTCTTTGTTTACTGTCTTTATTATCTCTTGTGTAATCCAGTTCTTGAGCAATGCCTGGCACATTAAAAAAAATGCTCAACAGACACCTATTGAATGAATAAATTAGGACATTGAGGATCAAGAAACAAAGGGTACAATAAAGGATAAAATAGTTTCATCTCAGTCACTGATATGCCATCCAGACCCAGGAAGAGCTGGAAACTCCTTGTGAGCCATGGCCATGGCCCTATGTGCTATCACGGGAAGCACCCAGGAGGCTGGGGTAATGCTGGTGGCATGCTTCACCACAGGATCAACTTGGACAAATACCACCCAGGTTACTTTAGGCAAGTTGGTATGAGGCATTACCACTTAAAGAGGAACCAGAGCTTCTACCCAACTGTCAACCTTGATATATTGTGGATGTTGGTCAGTGAGCAGACACAAGTAAACGCTGCCAAAATCAAGACTGCTCCCATCACTGATGTGGTGCAATCAGGTCACTACAAAGTTCTGGGGAAGGGAAAGCTTCCAAATCAGCCTGTCATCATGATGACCAAATTCTTCAGCAGAAGAGCTGAGGAAAAGATGGGGGGAGGGGATGGCCCGGGTCCTGGTGGCTTAAAGCCACGTGGAGGGAGGTTCACTAAATGCTAACAAATGCTTTCTCAAAAAAAAAAAAAAAAAAGAATGACTGGTTTCCCATAGAGACAGTACACTTTATATTGAAAATTCAATGAGATCAGGAGACCTGATTTAGTTCAACCATCTTTTTATTGGGTTGGAGGCTCATGGCTTCTGTAAGGTCTAAGCTTCCTTAACATGGCCTGGCTGCATTTCCAGATTTCTGTTTCTTGCTTTTTGGTCTCTGTGATTTCAAGATAGGCACATATACTCCTCTCTATCTTCAGAGGCGATCTGTGGCTGGCATGGGGTTTCCTCAATGCAGGTTGAAAGATAAGCAACTGCTGGCTTCTCTGAGCAGATTGTCAATTTCCAGCCTTAAACTAGTTTAAAATAATCTTCCACTTGTTTGAGCACATGCACACCAAGCATTGAAAATTAATGGACCCTAGTGACTTCTCAAGGACTTCTGGTGATGTCTCTAGCCTGCCTGCCTGAAACTTATCTATGCCATATGTTTACTAATGAACATGCACATCTATCTGGGCTGCCTTAGTCAATGTTTAAGGTTCACAGTAGCCTCAGGATTATTTTATGGCAGTAGCAAGGGTAGGTGTTGGTGGAGGTGCCAACATGCTGTCAGTCCCCGAGAGAGAGGGGCCTGGGCTCAGCCACAGTGGGCAGTTTGTACGCACAGAATAATTTTAGTCTCAGGGGCTCCTCGTGGGGTCTCTGAGCCTCCATCTGACTTCTCAGGTTCTACTTATGTCTGATCTAATCTTGACTGCTCACATGTGGGTCAGGACAGCAGAAGCTGCATTTTGAACACGGTGACCAGCAGGGATTACATGTCCCAAACTGCCCTCATTCCCCAACATGCTGCATTGGCAGAGTGGGATAAAAGTGCACCAGGGTAGTGTGAAGACCCAGGGATTCTGGTGGGAAGCTGTCCACAGGCTAGTAGAGTTCATCCTTGGCAGCTCATTGAATCCCTCTGTGGAGAACTGTTAACATCTGTGCCCTTTCTCAGTTGAGTTAGAACCTAACCCAGGCGTGATGCATGGCTCCGATTACACAATGGATATGAAGAGACTTTGGGAAGATGTCCTCTCTTCTCTCTTAAGGAGAGGGAGGGACACTAGCATGGGGTGCATAAGGCACTGCCGAAGATGTTGCATGCAGGTCAGCAAGAACAGTTACCGACACATGGACTTAACCTGAGTCCTCAAAGACGTGTTTTGTTATTTTTTCATTCCTTAAACATGAGTCTAAATTCTGGCTTTGGCCTCAGGACTCAGGGACACAGGGCTTCACCGCTTCTTAACAATACTGCCTATAACTTTTTGAGTTCCATATTGTGGGCAAGCACTTTCCGCATTATTATTTCTAATCTAAACAATTATACTTTCTATTTGAGCTAGTTTGCGGAAGAGCAAGGATTATAAACCTGGTCTTTTCTTACCCCGAACCTGTGCTCTTAACCCTTATTCGATGCTGCCTTACTTTCTGGGTAAGAAAGACTTTTGAGGCGGGTGGAAGGAAAGAGGGAGAGATTGAAGAAGTGGCTCTTAGATTCCGGAATACACCTGGTCCTGTAAAGTTCACCTCTACATATAAAGTTTTTTTTTTCCACGCCATTGAATCGGCGACGTATTCTACCGGCCATCTTGGTTGTGGCAACCCCAATTCCTTTGATTTTTTTTTTCTGTGACGACAACCAAGGGAATTAGACAAAGCCCCTCTGCTTTTTCTGGAGGAGCCCAGCAACTATCTCCCTAGGTGAGGAGTGCCGCTCTCCCGCCCGCCAGGTCCAGGGCGTGGGCCCTTCCGAACGCGGCCTCCTCCCTCGCTCTGCTCTCAGCTCGCGGGTCCGCGCCCGCCGGGGAGGGGCTCGGCTGGGCCCCGCCGGCCCCGCCCCGCGGCCCCGCCCCTCATTTAAATACGTGGCGCCGGCGGGTGCGTAGAGCTCGCCGCGGACCCAAGATGGCGGCGTGTGGACGTGTACGGAGGATGTTCCGCTTGTCGGCGGTGCTGCAGCTGCTGCTGCTCGCCGCGACCGGGGCCCAGAAACTCCAGGGCCAGGGCGGCCACAGCCAGGGCCAGGGCCAAGGGCCCAACTTTGCGTCCCTCGTAGGGCAGGCTGGAGGCGGCGGCCCGGCGGGTCAGCAGCTGCCCCAGCTGCCTCAGTCATCGCAGCTCCTCCAGCAGCAGCAGCAGCAGCAGCAGCAACAGCCGCCTCAGCCGCCGCAGCCGCCTTTCCCGGCGGGTGGGCCTCCGGCCCGGCGGAGCGGAGCGGGGCCCGGCGGGGCTGGCGGGGGCTGGAAGCTGGCGGAGGAAGAGTCCTGCAGGGAGGACGTGACCCGTGTGTGTCCCAAGCACACCTGGAGCAACAACCTGGCGGTGCTCGAGTGTCTGCAGGACGTGAGGGAGGTGAGGAGGTGGGACGGAACCGGGAGGGCCAGGCCTGGTGCGGGCCCGAGGGTGTCGCCGGCCTTGGAAGCCGCTGACGCCGGTCTGCTGCTTCCTTGGCTTCCTCTGTGCTGCACTCGCTCCTTCCCTCCCTGCCCCTCACTCTCTGGTGCATTCAGGGACGAGGACCCCCATCCCCACCCCCACCCCTTCCCCTTCCTTCCTTCCTTCCTTCCTTCCCCGGCCCTTATTATCCCTCCTTGTTGCGGGGGTCTGGAACCAGACCTCGGCTCCTGGCCGCAATCCGCGAAGGCCCAGAGCGTGTTTCTGTTTGCTCCTGTCTTTTGTGTGATGCTCTATGCAGAGTGGCTCCTCGCTGAGACCAGTTTAGGATTTTGCCATCAGTTTCGACTTGGACAATTCGTAGCAATTCATTTAAACATAAAAAAATGGTTGGCGTACTTAGGCTGTTTAAGAATGATCTGCTGTTTATTACCAGTAGACACTGTTCGGTAGGTAACTGGGGTCCTATTCTGATGTGTATTGTAGTCAACAGCAGAATTAACTGTCTTTTACCCCATTCTTTTATAATTCGCAAAACCCTCTTATTTAACTGGTGCTGAAACTAATGCAAGCTTTTCTTTCCTTCACTTCCTTTGCTCAGTTTGTAGTGAACCTCTTGTTTAAGCTATTAACTTCCATTGACTTGGAGCCCAGAGCTTGAAAACTTAGGGCAGCATTTGAAGCTGTGTTTGTGATTGCATTGTGGGCTCTTGCCTTTCTGAGGTCTGAATATGATTTTAACATTTTTTTTTTAACTCTAATTCCATAATAGATTATTAACAGTATCTCTTAATGAAATCTTGATTTGATGTTGCTTGATGTGATTCAGTTAAGTGATATTGATAATTTCTTCTCTAGATTTAATGCTGCAGACATAAGTGCATATTTGACAATTCTCAGAGTTTGAAAGCAAATGTGGTAGTGATACTTTTTTTTTTTTTTTGAAGATGTAGGTATATAGAATTAGCCTCAAAGGTTGACAAGTAGAATGAAGCTGCTGCTTGATACTATTTCATTTGAGAAATTGTATTATCAGAAGTGTCTCAGATGTTCAAGACTATGAGAAGACCGCTGGTTTGTAGAAATTTGCTACTCTTGGCAGTCTTCCCCCTTTTTCCCACTGTGGCATTTGCTCTAGTATTCTGTACAAAAGTAACTCAGAAAAGGAAAAGACATACATAAATAGGAAACAGAAAGAAAAGAAGTTTCCAGAGCCACCAGAAATGTGAGGCCTTACATGACTTCTCATCTATACCACGAAGACTAGAAGAATAATCCCTTGTTATTCTTTGTTCTTCATCTACTCTAGTAAATACATGTAAGATTCTTCACTGTCAGACTTTTTGGAATTTTCTATTTGGTCTTCGAGGATACATGATAGATGTTGTTTCCTCAAACGAGGATCCTAATATTGGTGACCAAAACACGTTGTTGGTTTGTGGCAGAAACGGGACATTGTTAGTGAAAGTGTCAGAAAGTGGCCCGTTCAAGGAGTGCACGTCTCTTTTTCCATGTGCATTAGGGACATTGGGAAAACTCCACTTAGAGGAGGTGGTTTTATGCTCCAGAGGAAGAAAAGTGTCATGTAAATTGGAGACAGGGTGGCCAGTGCGGTGGCTCACGCCTGTAATCCTAGCATTCCGGGAGGCCAAGGCAGGAGGATCGCTTGAGGTCAGGAGTTTGAGACCAGCCTGAGCAAGAGCGAGACCCCGTCTCTACTAAAAATAGAAAGAAATTAGCCAAACAACTAAAAATAGAAAAAATTAGCCAGGCACGGTGGCACGTGCCTGTAGTCCCAGCTACCTGGGAGGGTGAGGCAGGAGGATTGCTTGAGCCCAGGAGTTTGATGTTGCTGTGAGCTAGGCTGACGCCACGGCACTCTAGCCAGGGCAACAGAGTGAGACTCTGTCTCAAAAAAAAAAAAAAGAAAAGAAAGAAATATTGAAAGGATGAGTACCATGAACATCTGCATATATTTTTCAGGAGGTGGGGTTGTTATTTATTTATTTACAGCACAACAGTACCTCAGTGGAATTATTTTTAAACCTTTTTTTCCCCTTAAAAACAGCAAAAGGAAATTTTATTCCACTTAGTTTGAGAATTAATTAAATATAATTTATGTGTTTGAAAGGGCATAACTCAAAGAAGTAAACTAGCTAGGCACATTTGAAGAGAAATGTATGGAATATATTTTTTATTTGCTGTTCAGTAAGTAGGACTATTTGTTTCTTGGTTTGTTTGTTTTTTTTTTTGAGACAGGGTCTTGCTGTCACTTGGGCTAGAATCATAGCTCCCCGCAACCTCAAACTCCTGGGCTTAAGTGATCCTCCCGCTTCAGCCTCCTGAATAGCTGGGACTACAGGGGCACGTCAGTATTCCTGGTTAATTTTTAAGTTTTTTATAGAGACATGGTCTCACTATGTTGCCCAGGTTGATTGTGAACTCATGGCCCAGGTGATCCTCTCTATTCCACCTACCAAAGTGCTGGAATTACAGCTGTGTGCCACTGTGCCTGGCTTGGTTCCTTAGAAGTTTATTTGTGATGTTCATAGTTTTTCTTACACGGAAGTAGAGTGTATGGTGTAATGAGTCCCCGGGTCTATTTACTCAGTTTCAACTATCCCCACCCTTTTATTTTGGGGGCACGGGAGTTGGGAGAGTGGCATATTTTAAAGCACATCCCAGATACTATGTCATTTCACTCAAATACTTCAATATATGTATGTGGTAATTACTAAAAAACCCAAAACCAGAACCTAAGTGTTATTTTTTAGTATTTAAATGCATCATGAAATATTTTTTCTGAATTTCTTGATGCCTTCTCTTGATATATCAGTTTCAAATTATAAATTTGTGGGCCACTATCTAAGCTATGCACAGAGTGAATGCTTTGTAAATGTTTAGTTAAGATAGACTATTTTATATATTGAACAGGAATTAATATTTCAGTATTACAAACCATAAACTCACTTTCAAACTCATAGGTGTACATATTTGTTACTCTGTTCCTGACTTTTCACTTCACTATATATACCTGAGTTAGTGGACCACATTATTTCCGTTATCTCATTTAATACTCTTAGTAGTCCTGTGAGGTGCATAGTGTTACTGTTTTAGCTGAAAAATAGGCTCAGAGAGCTAAAGTAACTTGTCCGACATTATATCCTAAGTGGTAGAGCTGGTATTCAGCAAGTCTCTGACTTCAAAAACCATACTCTTTCCAATCTACCGTGGGTGGTTGCAGCTGGGGAAATTAGTATGTGACTGCTGAGAATGCCACAGGTTTATAAATGGACACAAAATGGGAAGGATCACTTAAAATTAGAATCCTTTTTTTCCCCCACTATCACGAACAATTGAGTGGCAGCATCTCCTATGTCTTGAAGTATTATAGATTTCTCAGGCAGACAGACCAGCATTATTGGACAAAGCTAATTTAATTACTAGTCTGAGTCCATTGTGAACAGAATTTCTACTTAATGTAAAGACTTTCAAATCCCAACTCACCTTAAGCAGGGTTTGTACTAGTACAATGGAAGCTTTTAGTTATATTTCCATGCTATTTGTATTGAATCCATGGAGCAGCACAAAAGTGAACTGGGACTAGAGCTGACACTGTCATTACCCAACTAATGACTGTGGGCAAGTCATTTTACCACTCTGAGTCTCAGTCCTCGTATATTAAATGAGAAATGAGAAGTTTGGTAATAGTACAACTTCCAAGAACTCTATTATCTAATCTGTATGAGTTGTGCCCTGTATGTATTCTCTGTATATATTTATATATAGTTATAGTTTCTAGGATAATATGTGTACCATATCCTGATTCCATATTCATTCATGGAGGGCACTAGTGATAAGAATAGTACGAACAGCAATTAATCCAAACATTGTTTGGCTTTAGGATATATTATGATTTTTTTGTTTGAGCCAATATGGAATTTCCTCCTATGCTCTCAGTGGTTGGAAGCAATCTAACCACATAATCAAGTCATCATTGATCTTCTATTATGCACTTATTATTGTGGAAGGACACTAGTACTTTAAGATACTACCATTGCTTACAGTTGGCTTGATAAACGAGATTGTTGTGATCGAGAAGCCATTATAAAAGATGATGTCAATCACTTGATGTCTTACAGTAAATTATTTTAGGGCAGTGAAATCAAAATTAGCATTTAGATTTGGATGGAACCCAGCTCTGCTATACTTAGCTTAAAAATCCTGTCACTTTACTTTTCCTTAGGTAGGGACTGTCTACTTCATCCCTGCCCTAAGTAAAGATATGCATGAATCCATGAGTTCGATGTGCTGGTTGTACTTTTCTAATATATTTTAAACTAAATAATATGACCATTAAAATACACAATACCAATGCGTACCACCTGAAATCATCTTGTGTACCCATAGTGGTACACGCTTTGGAAAACACTAAGACTAGATTATCTCTTAAAATTCTTTCAGCTCTGGTGCTTCATGATTTTGTGATCTGTGGGAATACAGAATGTGCAAGAGAGTCATAAGCATAGGTGAAAAGGGGAGATACTTTGAGGTATTATAAGGGGGCTAGGTTGACTGAAGTATAAAGTTTGAGGATTTTTTCAGAGTCCAGCTTATGAAGGGTCTTATATACAACCCTGACTGGATCTCCAAGTGAAGTCCAGAAATGGGATGTGGTTTTATCCCAACCTAAGATAAAAAATATTGAGATATTGGAGATAATTGAGAGTTACCTGTAAAATAGCATTGTCATTTACAGCAAATACTTTTTAAGAAGTCTCTTGATGAGAGTGCTTTACAGTATATAGTTGCTTAATAATTCATTGTTCCGTAGAAAGAAATAAAATACTTTTAACAGTCCAAAAGATAAAATGCTGCATTTCTCTTTTGTACATTTCCCCTAATGTGTTCAAAACAAATTTAGTCAGCAACAATCCCAAAAGATTCTGTTTATATGATATATTTATATATTTTGAAAAGAAGCAGTTAAAATGGCTTATAGGCTGTCACGCAAATTAATTTTTCTTTGTTCAGCAAACATTTTTTGAATCCTACTATGTACGAGACACTGTGCTCAGTGTTAGAGGATACAAATAATAATAGGTAGCATTTCATGAGAGCTTGCCATGTGCCCTTTCCTCGGGGACTAGCCCTAGGCATTATCTCATTTAATCCTATGTGAGCTGTATTATTTTTAGTGAGGAAACTGAGACTAAATAACTTGCCTCAGGGCTTGTAAGTAGTGGAACCAAGATTTGAAAGCACGTGGGTCCAGCTATAAGATAGCTCATTTCCCCTCCCTCCATACCTTAAGGCTGCTGTCCCCAAACCACTGGCCATGGACTGGTACCAGTCCCTGACCTGTTAGGAACCAGGATGCACAGCAGGAGGTTAGCAGTGGGCAAGCCAGCACAGCTTCATCTGTATTTACAGCCACTCCCCATCGCTTCCATCACCACATAAGCTCCACCTCCTGTCAGATCAGTGGGGGCATTAGATTCTCATAGGAGCACAAACCCTGCTGTAAGCTGCTGTGGATGTGAGGAAACTAGGTTTCGAGCTCCTCATGAGAATCTAATGCCTGATGATCTGAGGTGGAGCTGAGGCGGTGATGCTAGAGCTGGGGAGCGGCTGCAAATACAGATTTTCATTAGCAGAGAGGTTTGACTGCACAAAGACCGTAATAAATCAGTTGCTGGCAGACTCATGTCAAAACCCTATCAGTAGGCTGGGCGCGGTGGCTCACGCCTGTAATCCTAGCACTCTGGGAGGCCGAGGCGGGCGGAT
>RJWJ010049769.1:0-10127 GCA_004363605.1 Indri indri | reverse complement strand
TTAATTCTAGTTGCAAATATTTTAAAGGGACCTCCAAGAGAACAATTTTCAGAAGAATACAGAATTATCAATATGGTGCTATTATCTTTGTTTATTGAAGGGTTAACTTAGTTTAAAAATGTTTTGGTTTTTCTTACTTTTTTTGGCTTTTAAATTTGATGCTGTCAAAATAGACAAAAAGTAACCCTGATAAATGCTCAAAGAGCTAAATTAGATCTCAGAGAACCAGCTTGCTGTGTGGAAATCAAGTGACATGTAACAAAAATGTCACATGGAAGTGAAAGATCCTGTGACTTTTTATTTTCCACTAACAAGTGCATTATAGAAACGTGGCTGTGCAACTTCACACTGAGTATTGACTGAGAAGTTTCTTTTATTGTCTAAAATGTGTTATACCCAAAGGCAAAAGCATAAAGAAAATAATTTCTACTTTTGAATAAAATCAGTACATTTTAGTATGAATGTAGATAATAATATTGTTCAAATCAACTACAGTAGGTACACAATTGATCTCCAAACTATAAACAAGTAATGTAAAGTAAAATAAATTTTCCTAAGTAGTCATATGAAATTTGATGGTGAAAACGGAACTTCACGCTATAGATAACAAAAGAACATGGAACTCATAGTGATTCAAGACTGTAAGACTGGTCGTAAATAAAAGGCTGCCATTTGGTTATCTCATGTTCTAGACCAGCACTGTCCAAAAGAAAAATGATAGTCATAAATGTGAATCATATCTGTAATTTTAAGTTTAATATCCACATTAAAAAGAGTAAGAAACGGGTAATCTTAATTTTAACAACATATGCACTTGTACTTAACCCAATACATTCAAAATATTATCATTTTAACACATAATCAATTAAAATTATTAATGATATATTTTATATGTTTTTTTAAAATATCTTAGAAATCTTGTGTGCATACTACACATATAATACATCTCAACTCAAACTAGCTGTAATTTAAAGTGCTGAAATGCCTCATGCAGCTAGTAGTATACCTTAGTGGGCAGTGCAGTTCTGGAACATGTCATTACTCTTATATTACTAATAGAATTTAGAGAATATCTCATTAATATCCAGCAGAATGAATAAATGCCTACATGCATGTTCATTATAGTGTCAAATTCTTATTGAGTCAATTTTTTGTACTATTGGCCTTTTTTTCTACTTAAATAAAAAACCATAATCTTTCCTACATAATAAAAGGCTTCCTTAATAAAGCTTTCTTATCAATCAAATGCAAAGGTTAATAAGCATTGTGGACCATATGTTCATTGCCAATTTCCAAAAAATTCATATGTAATAAATATTGTAAATTCAATCCTGAATTATTATTGCTAAAGTTGTCAAATAGTCTTGTAATTAGATTTGCACTAGTGTTTGTTAGCAAGGTACCTTTGTATTTATGAAAGTACATTCTCATATTAATATGTAAACTTTATTGTCTATATGTTACAAACCCAAATGTGTGCCTTTATTAGAGAGTGAACTTTTGGCCATTTAAGAAACATAGCAGCTCATTTATTAATTCTAAATCATGGATGGCTCTCCAAGAAATTGCGATGGAATCTATGACAGGACTCAGTGGTAGAACTCAAATCAACACTGCTTTATAAAATTCTAAATTTGGTTGGAAAAACAAGTATCTGTGTTTATATCACATCTCCAAATCAAGTGAGACAACCCTAAACTCACCTGACCTCTGGCAATTTGAATAATTACAATTATTTGAGAAGGATATGCTATATGACCTATTAAAGATTCGATATAGTGTCAAGTGTAATTTAAATCAATGAAGCCATAGATAGAAGCTTAGGATGTCAGCAAGGAGAGTGTCTCAATGTTGCAGAAGCATAAAATAGTTTTAGAATGGAGATGGAAAATGACTTGCAAATAGAAACTTCCTTTGCTAGTTATAAAAATAAATATATTTTACTCATTTGGGATCTAGTGGCCTCTGCTATTTAGGAAAAAGACAGCATTGCTATTTTGAGTTACAGGCAAGAAAATAATTTAAGAAGAAAAAAGCCCATCGAAAATTTAATTAAAAGAAATCATTGTGGTAGGTAATTTTCAGTACTGGTCAGATTATAGAAATCATCACTTTTTTATTATAATGACACCACTTACCCAACTCTTTGCTTCTATCTTTACTCTCCTGGTAAAATCATTATGTGTTTAAAGGGAGAGAGAACAAAACAGGTAAAGCTGTAGCAAAAGGCACAAGGATACAGTCCCTTCCTGGAAAGAGGATTTTGTGGCGAACCATTTCTCCCATAATGCATCCCACAGACCATATATCCACTAGAACAGGAGAGAGAGGGTAGTGAAGAAAAGGGAGGAAAGTAAAGTTAACTAAGATAATTGACTTCTGAAGGAGGAAGAAAAAGAACAGTTTGATTAGAAGGCACAATTTTCACCTCCCACCAAAAGTTGGCCAAAAACGAATTAAAACCAGCACTACACTATTACATTAACAGTCAGTGTCTAGTATGAGAACTCAAATTAACATTTAAAAAATTGCTTTATGGGTGCATTAGATTGCCTCAGTAGTGCCACAGAGTGGTGACACTGGGGACATGGAAAAGCAGTAGCTAAACCAAAATATCTTGTGGCAGGTGACTGAGGAGTTTTTGATGTCATTTGCTGGATGCAGAAAAAACAATATTAACCTGTAGGGCTGGCTGTTTCCACTTCTATTCTATTCATTTACATGTAATAGGGCAACAAGAGACCACCTTATTATTCATTTATTTATTTATTTATGTATTTATTTATTTATGGGTCCAAAACAAGGTACATTGAACCAAATCCAAGAAACTAGGAAATGACTGGGACTAGAGTTTGCGGGCAGAAAAATTGGAATCCCTGGTATTTGGGACTTAGCTTTTCCTTCAGAAGTTATCTTTGTAAATAAACATCGGTTTTAGTTTCTATTTGAAACATTTCAAGAAAAAAAGATATATGATGAATTAGCACACGTATAAAGATGTCATCTGGAAGTAAAGTGAAAAAAAGTATTAAAGGTGTTAAAAATTGTTATAGACATATATTTATTTCCAAATTGTCATACTCGTTAGGCAAACATGCTTTACCTTCTACCAACCTTTACCCCCTTCCAACTTGCTTTTTATTAGGGACAAAGGGAACTTTGGGGCAGAAACATTAGGCTGAATTGCTCCGTGGGGAAGGCAGGCAGGGTTAGGAGCACAGGACAGCGGGCATGCCTGACGTGGGAGCAAGCGGGATTTTCTGCATGATAACCTTCCTCCCGCTGCTGGGAGGCCAGCACAAGGGTGCTAGGCATGCCTTCTCCACAGGCTTAGAGAAGCCAAAACGCTGAGACAGCAACTTGCAACTCCTTCTAGTGAGGGAAGGAGGAGGGATTTTTAATGCCTAAGCCAAAACAGGCAAATTCAGACATCTCCCCTCCAGTCCCCTGTGCATTCTTGATTCTTGACTTTTCTTTGTTTCCCCTTTGACTTTTTAAAAATAACTTGTGGAGAATGTGTATAACTATCTTCTTTTCTGAATAAATTAGATGTGGGAGGAAGGCTTGGGAGGAGGGCTTGATATATCTCTTCTGAGTCAAAAGGTACCAGAACTTTGACACTGCCCACCAAGGTGAACCTGACCTTAAGAGCTTAACTTTTTCCCTTCCTCTGTTCAAATGCACAAAAGTATTGTCTGTCCTCTAATCTGGAAGTACACAAAGAAGTTTTTGTAAACTTCAGTGGCCAGGGAAGTTTCATAAAATACCCTCCCTGTAAGCACCTGTACATAAAAATATTCTGATTATTTTTATAGAATTTATAAAAATATCCTGCTGGGAACTAAATAGAATAGAATATAAAAGTAAGTATGAAAGGTACTTTGGGTACATATATATACAATCCTAATTTAAAACCATTTTAATTCCTAAGTATATTGGATATGTTTTTTAACATGGCTCATTACTCACAGGAAATATTCTCATCAAAATAACATATTGCAATGTCTTCTAACAGGTGTTTAATAAATTCTTCATTTTAATCAATAAAATCCAATTGTAATACATTTTGAAGATTCTTTCTATACCCTTTCTTTTAGAGTCTTCACAAATATCAGATTTTCTTTATGAAAGCAGTAGTATCAAATTTAATATTTTCCCCTCTTATGGTTTTTGGAATTTATAAAGATTTACTAGGCAATTGCTACTCTAAATATTACTTACAGAGCAGCTTAAAGTATTAGAGAAATTCTTATTCAACTCAAATAATTTAGATTATTTCAAATTGACTGTTTATTTAGTGTGTTTATGAAGGGTCTCACTCCAAGGATTTGTGGCATCTTTTTACTTCTCTTTCCCTAGGACTAGCGTCATCAATCTAAGATATGACATAGAAGCCGAATGGTTAAATGCGATAGATAGATTTGTTCCTGTTTTCACACTTACTCTGAGCTGAGCTGCAGCCCAAATAGCAATGTTTCTCCATATCTGCAGCGTGTGTGCTAATCAGCATCCACTTGACTGTTTAATCAGACTCCATTTATAGTTCTTTTTAGCTTTTAACATTTTAGTGCTCTTCTAGCAAAGCTTACTTCTCAGAAACATTCTTCATATTTTTAATGAGTGATTCTTACCAGTTGTATTTAAAAAACTCTGAATATGAAAGCTAGCAGCCCTATTTTTTTAAAAAATCATATACATGAAAGAGAACATGACTCTTGGCTGAAATGTGTACCCATTTTACACATGGTACTTGATGCTGCTGCTCAGAAGCGTCCCTACCGTTCTCCTTGTAGCCCATTCCCAAGATGACTTCAGGGGCTCTGTAATAACGTGTCACCACATACGGAGTCATCATGAAGCTTGTGCCTGCTGTCCTGGCCAGTCCAAAGTCCAGGATTTTCAATGTGCAATCAGACTTGACTACAATGTTGCTTGGTTTTAAATCCTGCCAGTAGGAACAGGGAAGAAATTAAAAGCCAGTGCCAAATGGAACATGCGATTTCCATCAACTCGATCAACAAAACAGCCTTGCAATAACACTGATGGGGTCCCCTTTGCCTGCAAATTCCTATATAAGGCAACTGATTACTGCTACAAAGAAGGAAACAATTGGTTTCTGGATTTTTAAAAATATGCCCAGTAAGTGTTTTAAACCCAGAAGAGAATTATATCACCATTTTTATAATTTAGGCTCATTTTGGGAAAAGACAATAGAAAAACACTTAAAATATATATAAAAATAGAAAAAACATATCATTTATTGTCATCTGCTAGGTTTCTCCTTAGAGAAATGTAAATCTTTCATTTATATTTCATTTCTAGGTCTGACAGAAGAGCAGATTAGGGCAGCTGTCCCTGGAAATGGAATTGAATGGTCTTATTCCAGCAGCATGCATGGCCTCTGCCAATCGAGGAGGAACGAAGCACAAGGCTTCTCAGAAGCTGCCTCTCAACGAGCTGAAACATAACATTAAACAAGATCAACTGCAGCATAGATAGAATTTCCTTCTACATATTAGTGAACTACATGCTAATCCTATTATCAAAGAAATAAGGAAGTATATTATATTTGCCCAAGACCCAAGCATAAAGGAAATACTCTATAGTTGCTCTTTCTCTTCTCTGAAAGCATCTTAATTATAATTCTAGAGTAGGTGTTCTTACCCTGTGAATAATTCCAGCAGAGTGGAGGTGCTTAATGCCACACAACATTTGGTATAGCAGGTAAGACATTCGCTCATGGTCTAATTCCATCTGAATCACCTGACATAAGTTGGCATCCATCAGTTCCATTACTAAGTAACTAGAAGGTAAATCCACAATGTTAGTTCCAGGTCACAAGATCTATGAAGTCCTTCAATTTAGTCATAATCCTCTCCTAATTTTGTAAGTCTTCTGAACTTCCCAGCTCTGCCTTTGACTGAAGCAAGAATATGAAAAATTTCCAAGTATTGCATGTGTGTTAGCTATAGTAACTCTACCACCCGCTTGCTAATAGAAGCAGCATTTATTAGTGTGTGTTCAGGCTCATATATTTTTTACCTTCATCTTGCTCTCTTTGCCCTGTATACCCTCAACACTGTCCTGAGTATTATGATTACAGGCAAGAAAAAAATTCCGAATCATTTCTCCCATTAAGTTCAACATATCTATGTTAAAGAAGAAGATAATGTGGAAGGGAATCACTTCCTCTCCTGCTTATCACCACTATACTTCTAGGTAGACTCTTTTTGCACAGAATCAAACGCACCACAAAAACAGAAATAAAGAATAATTTTATCATATCCATTTTATTACTATTTCTCAAGGCAAATTGACTCATTCTAGAAAGCTCATGGAATCAATTAATGATAATAAATAAATAAGCTTTCCCTGACTGAGCCAAGAGCATGGAACAATGATGTACATAGAGCCATAGGCCAGAATGAGACAGACATGTCTTTCTATTAATAGGAAGTAACAGCACAAGCAGAATCTTCTCCACTTATGATTGGGTCTCTGTCATTGGATCCCAGCGCTTACCTACCTTTGCTCTCTACAAGAGATTTCATCTATTTGTGTGTGTGTGTGTGTGTGTGTGTGTGTGTGTGCACGCATTCTCCCCTGAGCTATTTGAGGGTTGTGCTCTTCCTTCCTTCATAAGTTTTGTTACTTACACGTCTTGGAACTCCTCCAGCGTTTTCTGGGGTGTGAAGACATTTAATAAACTAATAATCTGGAAGAGAGAGAGTGGAAGGGACAGAAGAAATAGAGAAAGAAAAAGAAAAAGAGAGAGAATGAATTATTTTAAAAGTATATTTAAACGTTTATTTATTCCAATTCAAAGTCACTCAATAGTGCTATGGTAGAAACAGAAAAGTTGGAAAAAAATTCTACAACTGTCTCACGGAACATAGAAAACGATACTGAGAAAGGACATATGATCTATCTTCAGGTTAATAATGTAGTTAAAAAGCTCAAATTCTTGGGCAGAAGAGTCAGAGAAGATATGCAATTGTTGTACTGCTTTAGGGTGTGATTCTTCGTGGTAGAACATAGCGCTGTAGGAGATTAAACAGAAAAGGCGGCAAAGCCACGTGAGAGAAGAGAAGGAGCAATGAAACACTCAACAAGACTTGGCAAGGTGATATTTCTCCTCCAAGTGAACAAAATGGTATTCTGGTTCAAGATTTTTTGTGTGCCGTTACTTCAGGTTCTTTCACTTCTATCTCACAGTCAAATATTACTTAAACTAATGCCCCAATGATGTGTGTGGGGAAAGGTGTATCTTGGAGGATATCAATGATGAACATAGTGGAAAAGTTGTAAAAAAAAAACATGTTTTCTAAATTCAGTTTGGAATTTTTTGTTTCCTACTTCAGTTATTTTATATATTAGATAGTAAAGAAATTTATCTTCTAGCATAAGTAGATTCTGTAAAAACCCTTTACCACATTTCCAAATAGATTGCATACATAAGTAACTCCAAATATTCTTCCAGCTAAACATGCTATAGTAATGTGCCAGTAGGAAATGAAAATAAAAATATATAGATAACAATCTTCTACTCGGAAGATAGCTGCAACCATTTTACAAAAACTGGATAAGTACAAGATTTAAACAGCTTCAAAGCATCAATCAATGAATTTCAGTAAACTTCTTAAGTGATACAAAAACATGGAGCAATAAAAACAAAACAAAATTATTTTAAACACCCAAGAAACGCAGTCAATTCTATGGAATGTTTTATGCCTCAAGTAGTTTTCACTTCTTGAGAAATTATTGAGGGAAAAAATCATAATATCATTTAGTATGCATATATATGGCAATGTTTGTAACATAAAAAAACAAGATCATCTTTTCTAAAGCAACTTGCACTGTGGAATATTCATATAGAAATAAAATTATTTCAAAATTATCTTTAAAACTTGTGATTAAAGTGCCTTGTTATTCTGTATACTTAGTTGCAATGAGTATTGACAAATGGCTATGAAGTACATCTTTCATTGGAATATCTACAGTGGGTTTGTTTCTCTGTCAATCTCATAAAGTAACTCATTTCATTTTAATATTTGTTCAAACAAAAATATTAGAGACTGTGCACAGGGCACACACACAAACATTCACACAAACACTCCTTAAAGATGGAAAAATGCACATCACCTGGTGAACAAATAATCCAGGTAATCTAAATAATCTAGAAAATAGCATTAGGATTTTAAATAAATCAAAATTTATTATTTTAAATGATAATTTCTCAAGATCTAGGCCCCACTGTACGTGCTAATTTTCCCTCTTCCTACGCCCTGTTTTACCTTCTCTGATTTCCCTTTGAGAATTTCTCTCCTCTGTTCTTTCTTTGCTCCCTTACAAATTCTAATTCCTACTAATAACCAAATTAAAAATTTGTCTGTAGAAAGAGATCATCACCGATAATTCCATTTTAGTTCAACAGTTTCCAGGCAGGAATCTGACTCAGTTCTTTCATTCCAGCATCTTTAGACGTGCAAATGTGAACCAATGTTTGTCATGGCCCCATGATCACATCAGTTGCTAGAACTGAGTATTCATTTTCTAAATAGATTTTCTTTACTATTATTAAATATTTAATTGGATTACATTACTTTTTTCCTTTACTTTCCACAGCATTAACAGAGTTCTATATTCTGACTGCCTTTTACTTAGTATTATAAGTACTAATGTAGAATTTACATTTGCTTATAAGTGAACTTCCTCTTTTTTAACAAGTTCCAGAAATGTATTTCTGTAGACTTATATGCATAAATGCATGCATACATACACACACAAAAGGAAAGTAGCAGGTGGGATGCTATCTACAAATTACCACTGCAATTTGGAGCTCCTTTTTAGGTATCATGAATATGAGTCCCCAATATTTTAGTTAAGAACGGGGAATATGATTCCCTCAAACCGGCAAGTAAGTGGGCATTTCTCTACAATGTATTGCATTACAGAGTCTGGAATGAGGAGTAGGGAAATATATATATATATATTTATAAACATATATAATATATATATGTATTATAAACACATATAATTATATATTATATATATGGAAAACTTTCCATACAGTCACTTCATTTCTTGTATCCACCCATTTCCCATGGCCCATGTTATGTTTCATCCTCTTTGCTGCCACAAAAATATATTGTATTGGTCATTTGGTTAATCTTGCTCCTGCCTTTATTTCACATACCGAAAGAACAATTTCCTTTAGTACATGACTCTTCTTAGGATCCCTCCTTTCCATCATTCCTATATTCCTTTCTAGATGTCTCATGTTCATGTTCTTTGCATGGCTATATTAGAGATGGGTACACACTTGATGAAATTTCCTTTTCTCAGTGAGGACTTTGCTGCTCAACCTATCTAAAAGGGTAACCCTACTCCACTCCACACTGAGCAGCACTTTTTATCTTCCTTCTTTGCTTTGTTTATTTACTAGTACTGGTCACCATCTGACATTCTACACAGTTGCCCATCTACTCTGTGGATGGCCTTTCTCTCACTGGCAGAGCATAAACTGCATGTGAGCTGGGATTTGTCTCTGTTTTCTTCACTGCTGTATCCTCAGCATCAAGAGCATTCAGAGCATCTAGATCTATGCCTGGCACATTTCATTTATTCAACAAATGCATGTCAAATGATGGAATTAAAATGTCATTCGAGTAGAGAAACAGGGGAAAAGAGAAACACTGTCATTGGCCCTGAATCCACATATTTGTATTTCAAATATCTTTCAACTAAACACTAATACATTTGCTTTTTGCCAGTGCCACTGATAGAGGCTAGCCTTAGGACAAAATGCCTGGTTTATAAAACTGCACTGATAATTCCATGTATTTTGTGTGATTTTCATACTTAACAAGAACTTTGTAGAGAGTGATGATAGCTATTATATTTTATAATAATTTGATTTATAATAAAATTATTTGTTTATATTTTTATTTTATTAAAATAAAATTTAATTTATAATAATTTATAATGTATTATTATATATTTCTAGGTAACAAAATATATTTAATGTTTATTATAATTTATTTATTAATAATAGTCATTATTAAAATAATGAATTCTCTCCATTTATCCTTACTAAGAAGAACTGGGGTATAGAAAGAATTCTAGGA
>RJWJ010049768.1:0-10129 GCA_004363605.1 Indri indri | reverse complement strand
GGATATTCATGCTCCAGTTCTTCACACTCTTCACCACTCTTTTGTCTTGCAAGCTCCCTATATCAATAAAGGGCATAAAAGGTAAATGCCATGTGGGAAACCAATTGCTATGGGACTTTGGGGTGTGGAGGGGAACAAATGAGGGGGGAGAGAAAGGTATGCTTCAGTAGAAATGCAGACATTATGGAGGAGGAGGCATGTGAATAGAGTCTTGAAGGATGATCAGGATTTCAAGAGATGGAAGAAGGCATTCCTGGTGGAGGGACAAGTGTAAAGCAGGGCTCCAAAGCTAGAAAACATGGGTGATGCAGGTGTAGATGCAGAAAATTAAAACTAGATGTTCTGGATCAGAAAGGGCTGATGAGAATGTTTCTTTGCTATTCTGCTGGACTTGACAATATGGGTGTAAAAAGTATCTGTCATGAAGGGATTGAGAACCTGAGATGGGCGGAGAAGATTCTTAAGAATTCTTTCAGAAATGAAAGAGAAAAACATGGACTTTATGCCATACACACACACACAAAATCTTATTAGTTTTTTTTTCCAGAATTAAAAAATAATGCCAGTTCATTGTAGAAAATTTGGAAAAAACAATAAAGCTAAATATGAAAATAAAAATCACAGGTAATCTCCACCACTAATGAGATTATGTGGATTATTTACATCAAATAGTATTAGTATTATTTATATGTAGATAAACAAGAACTACATATTGATGTATAGTATTACAGATTTTTGTAAGTATGTACATATGTATATATTTACATATGTATGTGTGTGTGTATACAGGTAGATATAGAGTGGTTACATGCCTTTTTTTAACCTCACAACAACCATTTCCCACTGCTATTAACTGTTGTTTTATACTATGCTTTTAATGATTCCATAATATTTCACATATGGGTGTATTATAATTAATTAGTCTTTAATTTGTTGTCCTATTGTGTCTAATTTTTTATCATAATAAATATTGTGATGACATTTAATTGCATCCATGTAAATACATATCTTCATTGATAAATCATAGTGGTTTGCACAAATTATTTCCTTATGATAAATTTCTCTTAAGTGGAATTGCTCAGTCACAGAGAAGGTGCCTTTTAAAAAGCCTGTTCATTGTTATTACAACAACCTCTGTAAAAGCTGAACTCTGCAGGCTCCAGCATCAGATTCAGAGATCCATAGAATGCCAAAGTGGGGTGGAGTTTTGATACAATCAATGATAATGTTTGTATTTTACATATGAAGGATTGAGTCTTTAAATTGAAATGAGGTTCTTAAATTTATGTACAGGGGAGAATAAATAAGGTCAATAAAGTACACTTCTAGACAAAAACATTACGTTAAATATACTGAATTATATACTAGTTCCATCTGAGGAAGTTGTATTAAAAGTGATCCTGTGTATTTTTCAAGTCATAAATTTATGGCCAAAGTATTATCACAACAAACCTATGCAGATGAACTTAGGTGGGAAAATTACTGTCTTGGAGCAGGTTACTAGACCATGTAATGTAAGGTAATATTTCCCAAGGCTTCTCTGAGCATGATAACTCTCAGTGTTTCTAAAGAGTTCATGGATTCACGGAGAGTAGAATGGTTGCCCCCAGGAGGGATTTGAACTGCTCTACTGTGAGACCTCTTGGAAACTCTTCAGGTGTCCGGTAACAGTTCAGTGCAGAATGTCTTTACTTTCACTTTAGTTTCCATTAACACCATCCTTACCATTTATCAATAAAACAAGCAAAGAATATCCAGGAAGAAATAGCACTGAATGCAGGGTTGGGGATAAGAGCATGTTCATTCAGTCAAATCCAGCATCTTGTTTACAGTTGTATATTTAAAGTGATCCTTGTTCAATATATAAATGGAAAATATAGGAGATTTCTTGAGGTCTGATAAAAGAGGCTCAAAATTATTCATAAATAAGAGGCATATGATTGACAGACCATCCAAGCGGATACCCAATTATAATATATTGTCTCATATATTTATGTAGTACATATGTGTCAGAAACTCCACAGAATACTCAGATGTTACTCAGATGTTATTAAAGTCAACATTTATATGTAAAATGAATTTTGTGGTGAGTTGGCTGAATGATCAGAAAACATTCATTTATATGCTATTTTTTGAAATAGACATCATTATAGGTTTCTGCAATAATATTTTAAAATGAGAAAAGTGCATAATATCTGTGTCATAGCAGGTTGTAGAGAGGCAGCAGGGAACACACAGTGAGAGAGAAGATGAGATTTGGACATTGCTTCAACACTGCGTCATTGGGTACCTTCCGGCCAGTCTTGTCACGTTTTTTCCCCTCATTTTCTCAGTTAATTAGATGTGAGTAATTTACCTGACATGTATGTGTAACCAGAGTAATAAGGAGAGTTAAATAAAAGAAGCTTTCATTTGCTTTGATCTCCTTGGAAGAAAAGCATTTAATAAAGCTGAGGTATTACAATGATTTTTAACTGACAGATCCGGGATCAAGTCTGGGTAAAGGACTGAGTGAGCCAAACTGATCAGTGATTCATGAACGAAACTAAGACCAGCATCAAGTTCAGATTACGCTCTGCTGGGACCTGTTTTTCTAGGTTATGTCTCTTGAGACATTTATTCAAAGTAGCTTTGTGATATTTATTTTGAAATTTATTTATCTATATATGCATGCACAAATAATATGTGTGTACATATCTATGTACACAATGCACATATACAGATAGGTACAAATGTATGTGGTCTAGGTTTTGAATAATGTGCATAATTATGTTTTAGAATCTATTAGGTTATGTAGCAATGAAACTCAGCCCCAAAATCTTAGTGGCTTACAAAAAGAACATGTCCAATGTGGATTGGGGGAAAGCTCTGATCTTAGAACTTACCCTCGCCTGAGAAACCCAGACTGATAGAATAGGAGCCATCTGGAACATTGCCAGTCTCAGTAGCAGAGAGAGAAGAGAATGAAAAACCACACAAGGGTTTTAAAGTTTCTACTCAGCAGTGAGACATCTCATTTCTATTCGTATTTTATTGGCCGAAACAAGTTACGGCCATCTGACGTGTAGAAGGGGCAAGCATAATCATCCACAAATGTATTACATCAGAAGTATTGGCGTTTTGGAATATAATCTAGTGTTTTGCAATTCTGAGCCATCAGCAGCTCACTTGTTTGGAGTTCTGTCTTCTCTCTTGCTGTCCTGTAACAAAGGTATACTATGTTACTTTAAAATCTATCCTTCAATGAGAAAAAAAAAATAGTTTGTCTTCCCGCAAAGTCTTTGGTCAATTCACTACGATAAAATGTCATTAAGTTTTATCCTGACAACAAGATAACCCAAACTGTAGCCAGATTCCACTTTTCAAAGGAATGAATTAACTTTGGGTTGGTATAAGTTCAACTATTGCAGAAACTAATTTCTTCACCTAAATCAAAAATGTCTCTGTAATGTACCAAATTTACATTGGATTGGTTAAACAACTACTCTACGTATCCAGGGAGCACAAAATTCTAATCCTAACTAGAAATGTAGAGGGCTTATTTATAGTTGAGACAGCTTAAAAGACAGGGCTCCATTTATTTTGTAAAATAAATGCACATGTATCTTCTTTTTGATTTTAGACTCATAAATTGCTATTCATATTGCTTTATGGTGCTAACAAATTTTCTTACCCTAGAAAATCGAAACTTACTTTGTTGAAATAATCACTTCAGCCACCAAGTAAAAGTGACCTCGCCTAAATGGTTCCCACTTAAAAGTGGTATTTTACGATACTTTTAAAATGTCAGATGCATGAAGCAGAGGATTTCTGGGACAAGCTAAAGTAAGAAAGTAAGCAGATAAATTTAAGTGGATGTGTGGAATTTTCACCTCAAAAATATATAAGCTGGCTATAAATTATCAACTAACCATAGTATTAAATATATTAATGAGCATAAATGCAGCTTTGCAATCAGCTTTAAAACACCACAACAGCCATAAAGACAAAATGCTCAGCATCAGAAAAAGAAAATTTATTTTAATATTTTTCTCTTTAATTAAGCAAAAATTAGTTATTCATAACAAAAGTAATTAATCCAAATGTGCAATTTATTTGAATAGAATGAGTAACTTTAAGGGTCAAGTATTTTTAAAAAGTTACATTAATATATGTGTTAATCAATGATATGAATGTCAGGAAAATTAAGTTTATTTTAGAAGCAGAAGAAAGCAATTGTCAATTAGTTTAAATTTACTGATGACAATAGATATAGTTAATTAACAGCATCCTTTCTAGGAAAGAATTATGTTTGCAATAACTGCAATAATGCAGGCGATGGTAAAATGTATGTGGAAGATGGAAATAGATCAGTCAGGTTTGCTTATGGAAAGGGTTTGTGTGACTGAAAACGGCAATATATTTTCTGCCTTTGGAAAAGAAGCGTGCTGTGAAATAAGCAGGCGCAGTGTGACTTTGTCATTGGGTAAAGACTCAAAATTGACAGAGCTCTGTTTTCTTTCTAGGATGGGCTCCTTTGCTCCCAGCCTCCCCGGCATCAATATCCTTCAACTCCACACACCCATGTATTTCCAGTGCTGGGCTGTGATGTGTTGCAACGTTCCCGAGGCCAGGGTCTTCAAAGCTTCCAGATCGAATAATTTCTACCTGGGCATGCTCCTGCTCATCCTCTTCCTGTCCACCATGCCTGTCTTATACATGATCATGTCCCTCCCGCCGTCCTGTGGTCTCTTGTCTTTGAAATTTGACTTAGTCATGGTGTTTCATCAGAGGTAGAGGTGGGAATGGCTGCTTATTGCAGAAGCTAATTTTTTGTCAAACGGTGGCATTTTTGGTCAGTAGGAATGAGATCCTTTGGGTCATCAGGCTCATTATGTGACATGGAGATTCTTAGGCAAGTTCCATCTATTAGTATTTTCTCATTTGGGAATCACAAAAGAGAAAACAATTTATGCTGCTCCAGGCTCTGCCCGGGTGAATAAGGACGACAAATCTGAGCTGTTTCCATCTTGGGGGATAGCTAAGAGCAAGGTTTGATGACACTGGTCTGGATGTGAGAGTTTTCCTGAGGCTGCGCCATCACGTCCAGATGTATCCAGCTATTGCTGCTTCTCCTGCGGACCACCACCTTATGAGAAAACTGAAAGGAGAATGCCCCACACTTTACCCGGGAAGTGGAATCATTATTAAATAATAATGAGTTACTGTAAAGAGGATCATACAATTTTAGATCCAAAATGCTACATGCTGGTAAAAATAAAATAAAATAAAATAAAATAAAATAAAATAAAATAAAATAAAGATGGTCCTCATATATATTCTCCCCAAGTATCATTCAAGGGAGCAATCAGGAGTCAAGAAGTTGCTTTGATCCAAGTTGGAGATGTGCTTTTCTGCAGTTCTCTATGACAGAGTTGTCTCTATGGCACATGTCAGAAAGCAATAGGCCCTAGGATCTGGAGGATGAGATTTCATTCCCTAAAGGGCTTTGGAAATGAATCTACCACAAGTCCCTCCAAGGATCTCTGTAGGAAAAGTCACTGGCCGGCATACGTTTGAGCTATTTCTTCTTTTCAGTGAAGGAAATGAGAGTGTGCAAAGCCATGTGGATGACAAGCAGGATGCTCTAAGGACCACATATAATTTCCCCTTCATGCCGTCAAACCCAAGTTATTTAATTAAAGTCAAAAGGTTCATTGCCTACAGACTAAGTATAAAAGAGGCATTTTCAATGTAATACTCTGAGTTATTGCTTTACCAGAAAAAAAAGAAAATGTTAATTAAGCCAGCTGATAAAGCAATTCGGCTGGAGTTCTGTCATACTCGAGAAACTGATGTTGACAAGCTCTTTTCATTTCTCTGTGTGTGTGTGTGTGTGTGTGTGTGTGTGTGTGTGTGTTTCCAAGTGGGCTGAAATAAATAATGCAGACAATGATATCTGGACACTAAATATGACCTTACTGTATTGAAGGAGACATTTGTCTCAATAAATCTTTAATGAAGCTCAGAATACGAAGTTCAAGAGATAGGCGGTTCAAAGATTTTGGTTAATTGCAAATTACCTGCACAACATAATACCCAGAATAAATTTTAGGTGTGCATTTAACTTTTTAATTGGAAGTTAATCTTTTTCAGTAAAATGTGGCAAAGGACCTTAGCTGTCTATAACAGAAACCACGCAGCGTAAACATGGAGCTGGGTGGTGGTTACACAGACATATTCAGATTTGAAACGCCGTTGTGTTAGACACATACATGGCTGCACACGTTTAGCTTTTTAAGCCCTAACTCCTCTGGCTTTTCTATGTCACGCACTGAGATACTCTAATTTTTACTGAACAAAAATATTAATTTGTATCTAAGGCATAATACCTGACTTTGATCAAGAGTTTCGTAACTGGCAAACTTAAGCAAAATTCCTGCATATATATCACTATTTTGAAATCAAGAAGTACTGGGAAATGTGTATCTCTATGCCATTTATATAGTTTATTTTCCTGTCAGTTTCCTCATTTTGGAGCTAAAGAGTGTTTACTTTGTTTATTTGTCTGGAATTAAAAGTTTGAAAGGGTTGTTCTGCTCTAGCAAAGAGGTAAGAAAACATAAATTAGTAGGAGCATCATGGCTTGCCATACTTAGGAACTCCAAGTTTGAGGTGGTTTGCCTCACCTGCCTGGTGAAGGCTGTCTGACACTACCTGGCTCTTGGGTGAGCAGCAAATTGGCAAATATAAAGTTGAAGTAGGTTAGTAGAGACATCGCAGTGATGGTCAGTTGCTCTCTGGTGCAGGTATGTTTTCAGGTGTGGTGGCTATGGTACATTTACCTATTCAGCAAAGCGACGTGATGAGATATTCGAGTTTGTCCTGATTTTATAAGACCTGGCTAGAGAGAGTGAATTTTCTGAGAAATTATTCTAATAAGCTAGTAAGTGAATTTATCTTAAATAGTTGGACAATTTAAAAATTATTTCTTTGATAATTAAAATTTATTTCTTTGATTATTTCTTTGTCCAGACGAAGACAGTTCTAATTGTCCCATCACATTTCCTGACACATGATGTCCATACCAATAATTTTGAACAATTTGTAGTTCTTATATACCTCCCTGCTTACATAATGGCAATTTTATTTTGTATGTATTTTTATCTGACTGCAAAGTTAATATGTGTTTATCCTAGGAAACGTGGAAATTATAGAAATATTTTTACATGAAAAAAAAAACATCGCCCATAACTGCAAAGACCTGAAATAACAACTCTCAACATTTTGGCATTTCATACTCTGGTTCTTTCATGCACATTTTTATAACTGAGATCCTACAATAGGTACAGGTTAGTATAAATTTTAAAAGTTAACATTATATTGTGACACTATTATTATTAATACATTACTCATTTGCAATTATACTTTATGTGTCTGGGTTTTTTTTTTTTTTTTTTTTTTTTTTTTTTTTTTTTTTTTTTTTTTTTGAGACAGGGCTGGGCTAGAAGTGCAGTGGTGTCCTCATAACTCATTGCAACCTCAAACTCCTGGGCTCAAGTCAGCCTCCTACCTCAGCCTCCTGAGTAGCTGAGACTAGAGGTGAGTGCCACCACACCCTCTAGATAATTTTTGTATTAATATTTTTTGTAGAAACGGAGTCTCACTCTTGCTCAGGCCAGTCTCAAACTCCTGACCTCAAAGGGTCCTCCTGCCTCAACCTGCCAAAGTGCTAGGATTACAGGTATGAGCCACCACACCCAGCCAATGCGTCTGTTTTTCTTAATAGTTTAGGTGACTTCTAGAAATTGGCAACAGAGTGTGTTCAACTCTCTGAATCCAGGACACAGTAACATGCTGGTCGATAATTTTACTTATTAATAATTAATAATTAATGAATAATGATCCACTGTGCACCAAGCACTAGAGGAGATATAGGGGTAAATCCATGTCCTAATCATTGATTCTAGTCCCTTGGAGCTTACAGCCCAGTGGGGAAGACAGGCCTCCTCATAAACTCTCCTAACGTAGAGTGGCTGGAGCTTTGCTACAGCAGACCTGTGATTAAGTGCAGCAGCGTAGCATTGAATGCATAGTCACAGGAAGCTGGAAAGGACTTCTGAGAATATTGTGAAATGTACACTTTGGATAACATGACAGGAGAAGGGATTGCCAGGGATTTGTAGTTGCTCCTATAATTTGTGTATAATTTGGAGATCTGGACTCCTTCCTTTGGTAAGAGGCCTGACCTGGAAAAGGTCCCCAGGAATCCCACAGGATTCGAGCAGCTTTTCATTGCTTCACACTGGATGCTGAGAAGACCTTTGGGTTGGGATATTTGTGTAAAATTCAAGTTCCCCTACTCTGACCACATTTGTCAGCTGTAACCTGAGATACCAGAGAAGGAAGGATGGATTACCTTTCCTGGTTCTTTTTACCCACCTTCTTCCCCTGTATTCCATATGGCTGGGGTAGAGGTGTTTGGATGATTACAATGGAGTGATGATGGAGAAACTTTTTTGGAATAAATTGATAGAATCTTATATTTTCTCTAAGCTTCATTCCCCCTTATGTATCACAGGTCTTGCAAATTCATGTGTAGATTAATTTATGAAGCCAAATTTGTATCTCTGCAGTTCAAAAACTCCTGAAAAAATATCTGGAATCATTCTTTGTAGAAATATGTGTTAGATCAGGAGAAAAGAGACATCTAATCTGGGACTTGTGGGTCATCTTTATTTAGAGTTGAAAATGTTTAAAGATTAAAAAACAAAGGCAAAACTGAACATTATATTAAATGTTACATCAACCTTTATTCTGATGATACATACAATTTGGTGAAACCCAATCCAAAATCTTCTCTGAAATTACATCTTTTCACAGTAGAATCAATAAGCATATACAGAAAAAATAACTTGGCATAATGAATATTATGATATGATTCTTGATATTCTATACCAAGTTAAGACATCTTGCTCTCATTTTTCCAGTTCATAGGAACTGATTTTTACATCAGTGGGTCTTAGCAGGGGAGCTAAGCTGGTATTCGTTAGAGCCCATCCAGTAGAAGAAACACCAAGAGAATGAGCTCATCATTCGTGTGGTTACCTATTAACATCTCTGATGAAGGAGATCTGGTGGAAAATGAGATGGAAGCTATTGCATGGAAAGAGATATTAGATTATTTGTGGATTTTATTCTGATAGGCTATTCTTTATGCTCATTTACAAGGCTAATTAGAAACTGAGTACACTGTTTATGCAGCCCAAAGACACCATTCTCCTGTGAGAACAGAGGCAGATGTATGAGCTATTTACAAAATATATTTCAATCAAAATCTTAGAAACGCAGTTTAAAAAAATCTTCTCCTAATGCTGTGATTAATTTCCTAACTGCTTTGACTACATTTTCATGTAGTCACATTGCTCATATCTAATCCATATGTTGACACTATGAGGTCACAGTATCAGGAGTTGCAGCTAAACATCAGATTTCTAACCTGAAATTGTACCTGGGCAGTATTTTAGGAAGATTTCTAGTTTTCTTGCTGGAACCTAGTTTTTCCATATGTTCTTAATAAATTCTCCCCACCCCTTTTTTTTTTTCTCCAGTGGCAAAAATAGAATGTTTGAAGTCATTGGAGAGACACTGGAGCATGATTTCCCAAGCTGGATGGCGAAGATCTTGACACAGCTTTCTAACCCAGGACTGGTCATTGCTGTCGTTTTGGTGATGGTGTATGTGCTTTCTCTACTCATAGAAAGGGCCTTCGTAATGTTCTTCCTGGCTTCTTTTAAGTTTCATCTTTTCCAGATCTCTCATTGGAGGGTTGTGCTGTAACCTAACCAAATTCAATGCTGATTACATGGTGATGAGAGGCTAAAATTCATGAACCATACTCTGATTCTCTTGGATGTAATTCACAACCATCTGTATCTGTCTTTGCTTCCCGGGATTATAAGATTTGTTCCCAAGTAACCAAAATAATTATCTGTAAACAACTAAAGCAAGGGACCCATAAATGCCAAATACTAAATCTAATCAGCACATAGAGCATCCCCCAAACCCAGTCCTCACCTCTGTTTCCATAAAACAGATGGCTGTGAATATACAGAAATAATAAGCATCTAAGTTATTATTCACCTTCTGG
>RJWJ010049767.1:0-10129 GCA_004363605.1 Indri indri | reverse complement strand
TTTTCACACAAGTCCGTTCACAATCTGCTGCCCTCCCACCTACTTTCCAGCCTCATTTCCAGCTACTATTCCATTGTCATGCGATAGCCCAGCTACTTGCAGCTCCTAGAACACCTGAATATTTTTTTCTCATCTCTTTACTTTTGAACATACGCCCCAATGAACATTCTGTCTACTTGGAATACTCCTCTCTTCATCTGGCTAATTTCCATTTGGCTTTTAAGACTCATTCAGGGGTTCTTTCCTCTAGGAAGTCTTCCTTAATAACCCCAGTCTTGGTTGGTAGCCCTGCTCTATGCTTTCTTAGCATCTTGTGCTTCTGTATACAATAGTTGCTATGGTTAGTTGTAATTTTCTGATCTGTTCTTGCTTTTGCTTACCATAGCTCTTTGAGTGAAACAGCTATGACATGTTCACCTCTGTATCTCTAGCAGTGAGCACAATGTCAGGAGATGGGAATCAGGAGAGTAGGTTGGTGAATGAGAGACCCATATGAAGAATAACATATCTTTTTACTAAAGTATATAACTAAAGATTTGAATAAAGGAAACATATACCATATTATGAAACGGAAAGATTACCACAAAGATTTCAGTAGAGAAATTAATTTATAGGTTTAGTGTGATCTAAAAAAAAAAATCTCAGTAGGTTGTTTTTATTAGAATACAACCAAATATTTCTAAACTTATTTTAGAAATATAAGTAGGCAAAAGTATAAAATGCTACTTTGAAAAAGAAGAGTTATGAGGTTTTGTTGCTTTATAATATGTTCTAATATCTTATAAAGCTAGTTGTACCTCATTACTCTTTTTTTTCTTTTTGAGGAGAAGGAAAGAAGTTTTATTACTTTGTCAGCAAAGGAGGAGGACGGAGACTCCGGTCTGAAATGCCATCTCCTCCTAATAAGCAGAAATACAGAGAAACCCTTCTTTAATTATTTGTTCTATCTAGAGGATGGAGAGACAACTCCTCAGTGAGGATTTCCCCGGGCTATCGCCTCTTCTGTTGATCTGTCTTTGTCATCCTAAACCTTGTTCGGTGCTGCATATGATTTCTGAATTTACAGAAGCTGGTATCTCAGATCACCAACAGAGTACAACTAATAGTTCTACACTCAGAGGTCCCGTGTCTCTTTCTAGCCCAGCCCTGTATCAGACATTGTGTACAAGGTGATAGTCCATTTTGCCTTGTCAATCCTCACTGTTGTAGTTGTTGCTTATGACTTTTTTTCACCTGGTAATCTACTGTTATAAATAGACTGCCAAAGCTTTGCAATGAGACACATAAGTATCAACCATCTACCTGACACATCGCCCCATTTCAGTAGGAAGTAGCTCAATGACTGTGTTGCCCCTCCTCCCATAGAAACAGAAAGGTAAAATTGACAGTGGGGAATATGTAACAGAAGGAATGGCCTGAAAAAAATGGCAAAAATATTTTCTGTCTCTTTAAAACATCCTCTACTCCATTTTGAGAACTAAAACCTGCATCCCTGCCTCGGGCCAGTGGTTGGGAGGGGCAGGGTAAGTCTTCTGCTATTTGTGCTATAGGAGGTAGCTCAGCTAGATCAGATGGAGGGAGGTCCTGGGTGGAGGTCACAGATTGTTTTCAGTGGAGATAGGATGATCAGAATCATCAACTACAGTTGAACAGTGATTGTCTGAAGCTGAGACTCCATCCTTTAAAAGCTCTGTATTTCTGCTTATTAGGAGGAGATGGCATTTCAGACAGGAGTCTCCATCCTCGTCCTTTGCTGACAAAGTAATAAAACTTCTTTCCTTCTCCTCAAAAAGAAAAAAAAGAGTAATGAGGTACAACTAGCTTTATAAGATATTAGAACATATTATAAAGCAACAATAATTAAAATCATATGAACCAACACCAAAAAAAAAATAGAAAGCTAGATCTATGGAATAAAAAAATGAAGCTTCCTAGAGGTTGGGGGGGAAAAAAGCAGCTCAGAAACAGAACCTATAATAAATAAGAATTTAACGTGTAATAAAAGAGGCATCATTGAACAAAGGGGAGCAGAAGAAGGATTTAAATTTAGGAAAATGGTTAAAACATTTAGAGAATTTTTCTAATTATGCCAACTGCATAGCCCAATACTGGCTTGATTCATTTGTTCTCCACACATTTACCGAATGAAGGCCTATCTGCACTAGGTACTCTGCAGGCACTAGTCATGCAAGGCTTAAACAAGAAACTGTCTCTGCTTTAAAGGTTCTGTGAGGAGAATCCTGCAGGTGAAAAAGAAGTGTAACTTTGAAGGGAAGACAAAGATAACATAACATTAAGAGTCTTTAATATTTTACTCTAACCAATTATTTACAAAGAATTTTTATCTAGCCTTTCTACAGACCAGGGAAAGGAGTGAATCAATACTCATCACAAGCAGGAGGAGGAGGAAGAGGAATGCAGAGTACTCATTAGAAATGTCTAAATGTATCGCTTCTTGGACCTTTGGCCAAGATCAAGTGTAGAAATGTCTAAAGGTGTTTCCTAGCTGGCAATGCTTAGGAAATGCTTTTGAAACACACATTACTTTTTTTTTTTTATTGTTTGTTATTATAGGGGTACAGATGTTTAGGTTACGTATGTTGCCCTTGGACCCCCTTCTCCCCAAGTCCCAGTCCCAAGTGTGAAACACACATTACTTAAAAGCAGAAATCACTACTGGATACTTCCTTTTCTGGTCAGAGTTTTTCACATCCCTGAAATTATTTTTTTAGCAAACAATTTTTTGTGTTCTTGATCATTGCTGTAGATGCTAAAAATACAAAGATAAATAAGATACTGCAGGACTTCAGAGACTTTTTAACAGGGCATTTTAACATTTTTACTGGGCACCTACTTGATGCCTTGTGCCAAGGATACAGAGATGATGAGGACACAGTCCCTGGAATTTAGCCTACATTTACCCTACCAAAGTGTGCAAAGAAGATATATGTACAAAAATACTCATTCCACTGTTGTTTGTGGTATAGAAGAGCTACAAACAACCTATAAGCTCATCACTAAGGGTCCAACTTGTTAAACAAATTATAGTGCATTTAAACAATGACTATTTTGCAGCCATTAGAAACTGTATTTCTATATGTAGAACTGTAAAGATGATCACTTTATTCAGTCAAGTGAAAAAAAAGCAGGTCTCAGAAGAGCACGCACAGTACAAGCCAATATTTATTTTTAAAATTACACATGTGTATACATATAAACAACATATTTGTTTATATGCAGAGGAAAAAAACCCTTAAAGAACTTATAATAAAATTTTTAACAGAGGCCTCCTCTAAGCAGTGGAACTGCGTGTGCCTATGCGGTTCAGCTCACAATCTAGTGCATCGGCTCAACATGCAAACAGTCCTAACTGCCCACGCTGTGTACATTCAGGTTTCTTCGGAACGGAGATCCTTCCCCTCACGTGATCCTCACCTTGTCCTTTTCTCTCTCCAAGAAAGGCACTGCTGACCCCGCTTTATGCATGAGAAATGAAGATGCAGAAATCCCTCAGAGAGTCCTTCGGCTTGTTGAGTCCAGTGGACCTTCTCTGTCCTGACATTCCTTGACCTCTCTGTGGCATCCGACACTGTTGCCTTCTTTCTTCTCGAATATTCTTTCCCACTGCTTTTTGAGACACCGCCTGTTACTTACTGGTTCTCCTCTTCTCCCTCCTTTGCCTAATCTTTAATTAGCTATGAACCCCAGCTAGGGCGTGGTCCTTGGCCTCTTCTCTTTCTCCACCTGCCTTCCCTGAGTAACTTACCCACTCCTGTGATCCAACTACCACCTGCAAGCAGATGACTCCCAACTATGTACCTCTAGCCAAAGGTCCCTACTGAGCGCAAGACCCAAATATCCAGTCCCCTACCTACTGGACGTCTCCACCTGCTCATTCTGCCAGCACCTCTAAGTCAACATTTCTTGTCACACAATGGCACCACCACCCACCCACCCATCATTTTAGCCTCCACTGTCTCTCTCACCTTATGTTCATTCAGTCATTTCAAGTCACACAGATCTACTTTCTTACCATTCCCTTTGTCTTTTCCTCTTCCTCCTCACCTCCCTCTCCATTCTCACTGCCCTGATGCAGGTCCTCATCATCTCTCCAAGGTCTACAGCAGTAGTTTCCTAACCCATCTCTGTCCCTAGTCTGGCCCTCTCCGATTCATCCTCTATACTGAAGTCAAATGACCTTTCTAAAACACAATTTGATCACACCACACCCTTACCAAAAATCCTTCACTGTCTCTCCACTGCCCTCAAATTAATTTCTAAGATAGCATTAAAGCTCTGGATGACCTGGAACCTCTCTGGCCTTACCTCTCATGTTGCCCTCTCTCCTCCCTCTCCTCACCCCCTGGCCCTGCCACCTTTGCCTCCATCACTAACTTCTAGCCACAGAGAGCAGATTGCATGTCTCTGTTTTGGGTCATGCTGTCTGGCCTGCTCACACTTCTGTGCCTTAGTTCCTTCTGTTTCTTCTCCCTGTAATATTTAAATGTCCACTTTCTCCTCTAAACTGCAAACATCTTGAGGGCAGAACCTGTACCTTACTCCAAGTTCCTATTCCCAGCCCCTATGACAGTGCCTAGCACAGAAGAGACAGTCAATAAATGTTTGCTGAACTGAATCAAAAAGTCAAATAAAAAACTATTTACATTTGGCTTTCAAATCGGTTTTGTACTAACATTTGAATATGGATGGAGTTGATTGGGAAAATCACACAACTGCAAACAAAACAGGAACTATACTGTAAAGATTGAATCCAAAGATGCTGGGAAATGAACAGTTTCTAATTCTTATTCATTGCTGAGAATTCTTCCTACTTATGCTCCAG
Source organism: Indri indri (assembly GCA_004363605.1). Classification (NCBI taxonomy): domain Eukaryota; kingdom Metazoa; phylum Chordata; class Mammalia; order Primates; family Indriidae; genus Indri; species Indri indri. Next base: position 5,286 of record RJWJ010049767.1, on the reverse strand, counting down.
GCTTTATATGAATTATCTCATTTAATTTTTATAACTAAACAATGAATTAAATACCATTATTTTATCTCTTCTTGCAAATGAGAAACTGAAGCTCAGTAAAGTAACTTGCCCAAGATCTCACAGCTAGCAAGTGTGGAAGCCAGGGTTCGAACACAAGCAGCCTGGCTCCAGTGCAGACACTGGAGACACTTAACCCCTAACTCTCCACACTTCTCTGTTATTAGGGACTGGCACACACGAAGTACTCGATAAGGCTCTGTTGGGATAATGCTGTTCACCTTCTTGGTAGTCCTAAATTACCAAAGGACAGAAAGCTTCAACTCTCAGGTCAGGGCAGTGGACCTGAGGGTGCTTTTGGCCTGCAGGGGGCAGTACATCCCACAGATGCTCTACGAGAGCCACACCCAGACTGGCCAGGAGGCTCTGCCAACAATAGGGAAACCAGGCCAGGAAGGGTAGGGCTGTAAGGGAACTGGGGGGATGCAAGACTTGTCAGCAAGAGGGAGGAAAGAAGAAGAGTGACAGTGAGAAAGGCAATCCAGGCTGGGGCAGGGAAAGAGAAGAGAGGGAGGCTGGGAAACCCTCTTCCAGAAAAAAAACACATAATTGTATTGTAAATTTTAGCCCACAAAGGGAATTCCATTATAACACTAATAATGACAGCCACTGTGCTAAACACTTTACACATCTTATTTAATCCTCAGAGCAATCCTGTGAAGTAGGCGCTATAATTCACCATCTTACAGATAAAGGACATGCGGTACCAAGAGGTTAAGAAACTTTCGAAACACAGCAAGAAGCAGGGCCTGGTTTCAAACGCAGGCGGTCTGGCTGCAGAGCCCATGCTTTAACCCTCTGCTATTGCCTCTGGTGATCAGACAGTCCTGCTGCCTCCTGATTCGGACGGAAAAAAATGAGGCCCCGTGACCTCTCCCCAAGGTCACAAGTTGGTCAGTAGCTATAACAAGGAAGTTAATGATCTGCAAAAAGTCATTATTTGCTCCATGAAGTTTATGTTTTAAAGTAAGCAGTGCCACTGGCTGGTCTTATGACCCAGGCCAAGTCCCCCGGGTTTAAAGTTAGGAGGGTTCTGCATCCTAGCACATTGCTGAGACAAATTCCCTGCAGGAAGCAGTCTTTTGCTCATTTACCAAATATTACCAAATACTCAGTATGTACCAGGCCCTAGGCATTGGGATAGAAAGTTGAACAAGACACGGCCCTGCACTCAAGGAGCTCCAGGTAGGCCTAAGCACAGGGGCTGACACCTCGATAAACAAATGCACGAAAGTGTTATAGGTTCTAAGATAGCATTGAAGGGGGAACCCCAAGGAGGGCCAAGAGAACAGAGGACTCTCCAGGGAAGATTAGCCTGGATTGTCCAGGTGGGCACAATCTAATCACATGAGTCCTTAAAAGGGGAAGAAGAGGCAGAAAGGTGAGTCAGAGAGATGAGATATGAGAAGAATTCGACCTACCACTGCTAGTTATAAAGATGGAGAAAGGGGACACGAGCTGAGGAATGCAGGTGCCTTCTAAAACTGGTGAAGACAAGGAAAGCGACTGCTCCCTAGAGTGTCCAGAAAGGAATGTAGCCCCTGCTAACACCTCAATTTTAGCCTTTCATGCATATTTAGGATTCAGCAGGTGGCATGACATGGTGTAAGAACATCTTAGCTTTGTCACTTACTTGATTGTCTAATCTGGGTCAAGTTACTTTAAACTCTCTAAGCCTCAGTTTTCCTATTTGTAAAATGGAGAAAATAATTGTTTACTTTACAGAATTGTTACATGGATCAAATGGGATCACAGATGTGAAAGTACTTGGTAAGTACTGGGTTTGTTGTTGTTGCTGATCAGTCACAAATGAAAATAAGTCATTTCTGAAATCAGATCAGCGTGACTGACAAAAAACTTTCCCCAGAATATTCACATATATAGTATAGCAAAAGTGAAGCATGCCTGCTCCCCAGGGTGAGAGTGCAAGGCCTAACTCCACTGCCTCATCAGCTGTTTATCTGATACCCCTCACCCACTGGTTTCCTTTATTTTTATTATTTTTTTAGAGACAGGGTCTCGCCTGTTGCCCAGGCTAAAGTGCAGCGGCTATTCACGGGCACATTCCCACTATTGATCGGCCTGGGAGTTGACTTGCACCATTTCCAGCCTCGCCTGGTTCACCCCTCCCTAGGCAACCTGATGGTTCCCTGCTCCTGGGAGGTCACCATATTGATGACGAACTTAGTTCAGACACCCGATCGGCATAGCACACTACAGCCCAGAATTCCTGGACTCGAGCAATGCCCCCAGCCTCAGCCTCCGAAGCAGCTGGGACTACAGGCGCAGGCCACCACACCCAGCTTCGTTTAATAAAGGTATCCACTAACAGAGGCCCTATAACTGCCAGGTTCAAAGGATCTTTCCTGGTTTCCCTCAACTTCCCAGACCACTTGAGAACACCGAGGCCACTCATTTCACACGCCTCTGGGAACACTCTCGTCTGTGGCCTGCACGTCACGGTGCTGCCTTGGCTCTCTTCCTCTCTGACCACACTCCCTCACACTCCTTCACTGGCTCCTCTACCTCCTCCCACTTCCCCACCACGGATTTTCTCCCAGGTTCAATCCTTCAGCCCTTTCATCTTTCCTTTTACTCAGAGAATTCATCCACTTAGGTAAAAGCTTCCTGGCAAATGACTTCCAAATATGTATTTCTAGTCTGAATTTCTCATCTGAGCTTCAGTCCTACATTTCTAACTTCCTGCTGGACATTTCCACCTAAACAGTTTATGTCAGAGCAAAATGCTAGGGATATTGACTCAAACGGAAATACTAGGAGAAAACGCCCATTTGAGGTATAGAAGAAAAGGCACTAAATTCTGATTTAAAAGAGGTAAGTTTGAGCAAATGGCAGAACCCATAGAGATGGTCCAGTAAACTAAAGGCACATATGGCCGGGGTGCAGGGCACAAGGGCAGGCTGCTAACCAGGAAGGAACACCGCCCCAAGAGACCAGGGTTCTCATTACTAACTCACTGGGTGGCCCTGGATAAGTCACTTCATCTCTCTGGATCTCAGTTTCCTTGTTTGTAAGTTGAGATAGCTAAATGGATTTAAAAGAGTTATGACACTGACATTTATACGACTCATAGAAATATATAAGAAAAATTAGAAGACCTCAACAGTAAATGGACAAAGAACACGAACAGCCAATTTGCAAAAGAAGAAGGGACAAAGCACCAGTAAACACAGGGAGAAACAATTCATTCTATGTAGCAAATGAAAACAAGCTGTTATTTTTACCTCTTAAATTAATAAGAGTTTGAGAAAATAGTAAGAATGTAAACTGGAACAACCTTTCTAAAAATCTAAAATTCAAAAATGGATCAGGTCAGGAGATGCCTATCCAAGAGGCAACTGAATTAAGGCCTCAGCTAAGCTGGAGAAGTGGACAAGCTCTCTGGCCGAGTGCTATACAGCAGCAGCAAAAGACTGAGGGCTGAGCTTTACGGAAAAACACCCTCTGTTAGGTGAGAGGGGACAGGGACTGAAGAAACATAGAAAGGCAAGAAACAGGGATGCAGAATGCCAGAAGAGCCACAGAGAAAACCCTGTTCAGCCTTGTCATTTTCACTCATGGGAGAACTATATCCTGAGCTCCTGCTGCATGCCACACTAATGCTTGAAACACACCGGCGAATAAAATAGCTGGGCCTGCTGGCACGGAGTTACTGCCTAGCAAATACAAAATAAAGAAGTAAAGAATTAAATAAGTAATTACAAACTAAGATAAGGGCTATGAAGGAAACAGTTTAAAAATAGATAGATACAGAACTGACAATTAGTTCAGTGTCATTTTTATCAACAGAAAAGAAAGCAATCAATGGTTTCAAATTCCCAGTCTGGGAAGATGAGAACTGAGATAAGACCACTGGATTTGGACAGAATGAAATCACGCGTGCCCTGTGAGAATAGCGGTTGCGGGAGAAGCCAGCTTGGAACGATTTTCATGAAGGAGTGGGTGGGCCAGAAATGGGAGTTGGGAGGAGCTTTTGAAAGGAATTTGGCTATAAAAAGAAGAAGAGAAATCAGGTGTCTAGAAAAGGTGGGAAAAGACAATTAAAGGGGAAGACTTGTGTGTGTCTGGAGGCAGAAAGAAAGAGCCAGTGGAGAGGCTGAGGGTAGCAACACAGCGAGAGGCACCAGGGCAGCCTCGCTTTCCCTCCCCTTCCCTCCCCTCCACAGACACTGTCCCTGATAACGTCTTTGTAAGGAACGGTTTCTCCTGTCCATTTTCTCAGTCCTCTATGCCTTCATCATGTTTCACCTCAGTGACTGTAGCCTTACCTTGTCCTCACGGCTCACGTCCTCAACTCCTTCAGGTTTCTGCTCCAGTGTCACTCTCCCAGCGAGACCTACTCCTGCCCACCCCCTCCACATTCCCCCCTCCCCTTAACCTGCTAGACTTTTTCTCTAGTCCATAACGCCATCATCATCTTCTAACATAACTATACAACTTACTTACTATGTTTCTTCTTTACTGCCTGTCTTCTCCCTAGAATGGAAGCTTCACAAGGGTAGGGATTTTTGTCTGTTTTGATCACAGACATCCAGAACCTTGCCTGGCACACAGCAGGTGTTCAATAAATATTAGTTGCAATAACAGTTTTTTCCAAAGCTCATAGGTTGCTAATAGATACCACCCCCAACCCCCAAAAGAGTTCCTTGGGAAACCCTGCATAAAACAAAATTAAATAGGTTTCTTTCTTATGGGATTTCTCCTAGCCTATTATTTGAGAAAGTACACTGAAACCTCTAAGGGAGAGAAAACAGTAATGCAGCATTTTCCAAGGTTATCTGAACCCGGAACATTTTCTTCAAGTAATACCTCACTGGATGAGAGTTCTAAGAAGTACACATTTGAAAACATTAGCATCCGGGATAAAGTACAGATCCCACTAGCCAACATTTAAGTTTCTTTATAATCAGACCCCATCTCTATCCACTCTTAATCATCCTAGCCATGCATCCTAGATTCTAGCATACTGTTCTCAGGATTTACAAGCCTCCATTCCTTTACAATGTCTCTTCCTGCAATGAAATGGATCTCACTTTGACCTAACAAAATTCCAGCTCCTCTATGAAAACCCTGCCCAATTTACCCAAGCAGAAGTAGTCACTGTCTCCCCTGTATTCCCACAGACCTTTGTACATCCCTTGATTTTAGCATTTCCACATGTCAATCATAATTATACACCTGTATGCCTACTTCTTCAGAGAGAATGTA
>RJWJ010049766.1:0-10130 GCA_004363605.1 Indri indri | reverse complement strand
AATAAACACCGTGGTGCCTTACACTGAGTACATTGTGTCCAGCCTCGGTGTGGGTGTTTATTTTATAGTTCTCTATCCTAAATGTTTCTGCATTTAGACTTTCCTTCATTAGGTGATAATGTCACTTGTATTTTACAGATAGAAATAGTTCTAAAAAGCCAGAATTTGACTTAGTAGAAAAGGGAAAGTTCTGAACGGTTAGCTCCATTTAACCCCAGGTGGCTACTAATTCCTGTCTTTTTGTTTAAAGTTCAGTAAAAGAATCATCACATGAACTGGCCTTTTGTTGACTTCCAAGTGAATACAATTAGCAAAGCGGGGGAACCCTCTTAACTTCTCCAGGTGCCAAATTGAATCTCCCTTGGTCTTACTAAGTGGCTTCCCCTGTGGAATTTATCCTCAGGGTTGGCGAGCCACCCCACTATATATTTTAATTTTAACTAAGCTTGGATCCTAAGGCCTTCAGTCTGAACTTAATAGTTCTCTTTATCAGGTGTCAGACATTTTTCCATATGTTCAGCTAACTCTGTCCTTTTAAAAAAAATATTTCATTGAAGCAAACTAATAGAATCACCACCTTTATCGTTCCGTGTTTCATGTGTTTTTCCGGTAGCAGACTCTTAGACGTGGTAGTCACTTAGCACGTAGGGCACATTTGTTTTGCGGGGTTGTAACACTGGAAGCTATAACTCATTTAGTGCTGTTCCTTCTCTTTTTAGCATCTTTAGCTAATGCCTCGTGAGTAATTGACTTCAGAGAAAGTGAAATGAGGCACCTTGGGGCCCCCTCTAGTCCTGGAGGGATGTCTGGGTTCAGGCCCTTCAAAGCTGTGTGGCCTTGGGCAAGTCACTTAACCTCTCTGTTTTTCTCTGACAAAATGTTAATACCTGCTAATCACCTGCCTGTTGGCTAGTGAGGAGACAAAGCACACTGCAACCTCCTGAGGAGCTTTCAACCCCCAGGGCCCATCCGCAGAGACTCTGACTTCACCTTTGGATAGGCGTGAAACAAGGAGAAACGATAAGGCTTGGACTACTCTGTCTGAGGGGAGGTCGAGAAGTGGTCGGATTCGGGTTATAGCTTGAAGACAGATCTGACAGATTTGTTGATGGAGAGGATACAGAGTGTGAAGGAAAAAGAGTCAGAAATGACTAAAGTTTTGGGCCCTATGCCCAAAACGATGGTGCCATTTACTGAAATAGAAAACACTGGGACGAAGGCATGAAGAGTGAGGTCCCCTGTGTGCCAAAAGACATACGTCTGTAGACATTTCTTTATTCTCTTAGAGAGAGTATTGCATTTGTCCTAAAATCCAGATTTCAACATTTCCCTCCTCTCCTTCCCCTGATTTATTTTCTCTAAATATTTTTTTGAACGTCAGTAAACGTAACTATTAGTTTCTTACCTGTTCCCCATTGCTGTGAATTTTCGGCATCTAGGAACTGTATTGATTTGATCTGTTTTGGATTGATAATTCTGTCGCCAGGACTTTTTTTTTTTTTTTTTTTTTTTTTTTTTTTTTTTTTTTTTTGCTCCGCAGTCAGAGTTGGTGAGAACATCATTGTGTTCTTTTGGCTCCTGAGACACTCCAAGCTGCAGGGCCATTTTCCAGAGTGGATGTATTAAATGAAAGCACTTGCTATAAAGTAGGTGCTAAGCAAATGTTTCTTGAATCCTCATCTGGTGAGTGATTAGGATGAGACCAAGCTGTTCAAGTTTTGGAAGCCGAGCTTTTAAAATGCTGACGTGGTTTTGCAATCTCATGGCGTTTTCTTCTATTCCCGTACAGGCCCATCGCACCTTGCTGGACAGGGGCCACAGGTGTGCCATCAGATCTGGGGTGGGGGCAATTTCATGATTCTGGCCAGTGCTGGTCGCACCTGGAGCTACAAGCATTGCTTTAGGAGGTTCTTTCTGCACAGGGCGATTTTTATTTCTGGTGTTAGAAGGCTCTTGAAGCATTTGTTCCCATCCATCCTTGCTTGTTCTTGCTCCACCTGTGGGTTGGGTGGGGCTGCTGGCACTCTCACACGTGTAGGTGTTGTTGCTTCAATGTCACGGAGCGCGGCGCCAGGTCTTTTAAGTCTTTGCAGCCCACCAGCTGTCACTCACACATCCTAGTTTAGTCAGTTTCATGGAGGTTCCTGTGTTGTTTTTCAGCCACAGCCTGACAAACCGAAGGATGCCCGCCATGTCTTTGTTTTGCGCAAGTGACTCTTAGATGTTTGAGTCTGTCTCGTCCGACTAGTCCTGGTGGGTTCTTTAATCCTACCCACATGCGACGGCAGACGAGCCAGCCCGGAGCCACACCCATCATGGGGGTCACGCCGGGGCGTGCTGGGGTGCTCCTCTGTGGGTTTCCTATTTTTCTCGCCTTGCTCTGTGGACTTGGATGTTTTGCTGGCCGGGTTATGACACTACAGCCCCACTAAACTGTAGCTGGGAGGTCGGATTTACTTTCTTCGTCGAGTGTTCTTGATGGTTGGGACGTTAAAATGCAAAGGCGAATTATGTTTACTCTTGCAGAGTCACAATGGAAGTGAAAAGCAGGTGCTAGTCAAACTCCACTGACTCATTCTGAGACTAACACAGCAGGAAAATGATGCTATTTAGATGTCTCTGCTGCTTTTAATAAAATGAGGACCAGTGTCGGAACCAGTCATCTATCTACCTGTTTTCATGTTTTAAAATGCATAAATAGCTCTAAAAAGGAAGTTGTGATAACTCAGATAACTCTCACCACTATTCATGAATATTTTTGTAGTACTTTTTAAGGGCTATCTCATTCAGAACTATAATTTAGTTATATCTTCCTGTGATCTCGTTGCTGCTGAAGTCAGTGGGGTTAACTATGCTACAAGCATTTATGGCAATGAATCCAATAATACTTTTTCACGTACAAAATGGTGAAAACTAGCTCCCTGCTCTGGCACTGTATCAGTGGCTGTTTGATACCCTTGTAATTGTCTTTTCAAAAAAATCCTTTTGGAAGGAATCATGGAATTCTAGAGTTGGAAAAGAACTTAGAAGTCATGTAATGCAACACAGTACTTGATACGGCCTGCTAGCAGTTGATCATCCAGCTCCTGCTTGCATACTTCTCAGCAAAGGAATGATACCCCCTTTTAAGACAGCTCCTTCCATTCTCAGCTCTGATTCTTAGCAAGTTCTTTGTTGCTAAGAAGCAATAAAAGCAGCCAAAAATTACGTTCTGCACACGGTGTTAGGCCAATGTCCCCCATATCGTATTTGCACAGTTGATTGTTCTAGACTTTAATGTGGGACTATCGATTTATTCAGCCTCTCAGAATCTTGAATTCTGATGTTTTTGTGTCATCTGCACACTGGCTGATCACGTCACGTGTGTCCTCAGCCTGTCATTGCAGCCCAGGCCCTCTGGATCCAGAGCCCTCCCTGAGTTACGCACTTACTCCATCCAAGGGGCCCTCTCGTGGGACTGGGTCTTTGAGATTGCCTGTTCTGCCAGTATTAACCTGTTTTCGTCTCTACATGTCTGTTCTGTCCTCCCCTGCGTAACTTTGACGTGCACGTAACTTTAGATGCCGTAACACCCGCTCCGGCTCCACTCTCCGTGACGGTCCCGGTTTAGTGCTGAGTCTGCCGACCGCCAGGCCGCATTCCCAGACGGGGACCCGATTGGCCGGCTGGTCAGGTGGTCCATGTTGACCCTGACACCTAGGGCTGGGGCACTATGCCGGAAGATGGGGAGAGAGGCCCAGGGTAGGCACTTTCAGAAGGGCTCACAGACAGGGACCAAGGGACAGATCCAGTGTGCACCCCTTCTGTGTGTATTTGTCAACTGCGTGGTTGTGAATCCACATTGTTGCATAATCGTAGAACCGTATGTCTTTATTTTATAAGATAACAACAGGGTCTAGACCAGGTGCGGTGGCTCACGCCTGTATCCTAGCACTCTGGGAGGCCGAGGCGGGCAGATTGTTTGAGCTCAGGAGTTTGAGACCAGCCTGAGCAAGAGTGAGACCCGATCTCTACTAAAAAAATAGAAAGAAATTAGCTGGACAACTAAAAATATATAGAAAAAGTTAGCCGGGCATGGTGGCGCATGCCTGTAGTCCCAGCTACCTGGGAGGCTGAGGCAGGAGGATCACTTGAGCCCAGGAGTTTGAGGTTGCTGTGAGCGAGGCTGACGCCACGGCACTTACTCTAGCCAGGGCAACAGAGTGAGACTCTGTCTCAAAAAAAAGGAAAAAAAATGGGGTCTAGCCAAAAGGCTCGTTGAAATCCAAACACTAAGGGTTCTGTTTTAAAAAGAAAGGGAAGGAAGGGGCCTCCAGCAGTAGCCGCTTTCTTTTAACCGTTCTGTTAATCATTTGCACTTGTTTTTTGACTGGCCTCGACCTCAGACTCATTGGCCAATAACAGTATTGTTCAGACTTCACTCACATCAAGGACATTTTTTAAAGGGAACATTTCCTTCTGGTCTCTGAGAATATGTCCTGCGTGTGAGAAGCACTGCTTTCAAAACAATTAAGTTCTGCTCGGTGTTAACTGAATTCTCAGTGTGAATGGGAAATGTTCTTTTAACTTCTGAATTATTTTCAGATTTTTTCCCCGTAAGTCCTTTAGAAGCAGTAGATCCCGTTGTATAAATCTGCGAACTCTGAAAGAGGATCTGTAGACTTCCCCCACGTTGTTAAACAGTGGTTTATGACCTGGATGATCCATCTTCTTTCCTTTTTAGAACATTGGGAGAGTGCAGGTGGCCCGCTCTATCTGTGGGTTCTGCATCCGTAGAGTCAACCAACTGTGGGTGGAAAATATTCAGGAAAAAAAAAAAAATCACACAGTTCCCAAAAACAAAACTTAAATTTGCCACATGCCAAGTACTATGCTGGATTCACATGAACAAAGATGTGTAGGGATTGCGTTAGGTGTCACGAGCAACCTAGAGATGATTTCCGGCAGATGTGCATAGCTTATGTGCAAATGCTACACCTTTATCTAAGGGATTCGAGCCTCTGCGGATTTCGGTATTTGCAGGAGGTGGGAGTGGGACGGGGGGGTCCTGGAACCAGCCCTCCACGGGTATCAAGTGACAGCTGAATTTTCTTATCTTCCTGTTTTAGATCCTCTCTCATTCACAGAGAACAATCTGATTCTGCAGGTTCTCACCGTTCTATAGTTTAAAATAATTTATATATATTCTTTATAAGATCTGAATTCGTTTGAAGCAGCTAGGTGCCGGCTTTTCCTTTTTCTTCCTTCAATAATCCTCTACCTTCTCTTTGGTTTGGTCCCTCCAACTCATGCTCATTCCAGCCTTTCCAGGCTTAAGACGATCATCCTTGATCGACCGTGGAAGCAAAGTAGGAGAAGCAGGAGTCGACGTGTTCTGCTTTTTATTAATATTTCATTGTCTGTTGACGTCGTATCGTAGACTCCGGGCCGCAGGCCCATCTCACCCATCCCTTATAGTGTTCTAAATGAAGGGATAAAACATTTCGGTGGTCGCTGACATTTTTCAAAACACTTTTCCTCCATTCTCAGCTATCTGTGGATCTGTTGGTATTCACCGTCAAACACGTGAGCCTGTTTTCAGCCTTTCCCAGGATCTTTGTCTGATCTTGTACTCGTTCAGAGACCAGCTGTGCGGCGGCCGTGGTGTCTGAACTCACCTCCGTGTCCCCTCTCGTCAGGGCCTTTCATGGTTACCCGGAGTGTTGCTTCGGAGGGCTGTCTGGGCTTCTGCCCTTTTGGGGTCTCGATGATAAATTGAACTGTGTCTTCCTGAAGTCCGGAATACATACTCGACGTGGCCTGGTATTCCCCTCTTCGGTACTGCTGTGTGTTTGAAGCGGATCCTCATCCTCACTATATTGCTTTTGCGCTGATTAGAATCCGTCCACAGTAGCAGCTCACCGTCTCGTTTCCGGCACTTTCCAGAGACGAACTTGATGCCAGAGCAAGTCGGCGATGCTTTTAGCTAATCGAGACCTCTGGACTTCTGGTAGTTGAAACCCCTCATCTAGCGCGGTCTGCTTCCGTGACAATTTTTAGATCTATATTGGGAACATACCATTTGATTCTTCTATGGGATATTCCCAAGGCGATGCCATTCAACTGCCTTCATCTTTCATTGTTTTACTTCCCTTTCCATTTAAGCATGATTAGGCATTAGTAAATGTTTTATTACGATTTCCAAACAGCTCAGCCTGCCCAATGTGATTATTTTTCTAGGTTTACATCCAAGGCTCGCTGCCAAGGAGATTGAGCGCTTACTATGTGTGAAGCCCAACGCTGGACAGACCATAGATTTTCCTGTAATACTGCTTAAGGACAGCCTTTCTTCCGAATGTCAGGAATGTTTTTTTCAGTGTCTAACACTTAGAACTCGTAGTGCTACTTTTGGAGCTTGCTGCAGTTCAGCTTGAGTCCAGGAAGTGTTAAGCCTTTCCGTTTTTTCCTGTTCTAGACAAGAAATGCCATTGATGTGTTTCACACTTGTTTATTTTTAGATCAGTTCCCAAAAAGGCACTTAAAATATTAGCTACCGTGAATGCTAATGACAGGTCTTAATAAGAAAATATATTAGTGGTTTTTGGGATAGGGACAAGACGATAAAGTTCCGAGAATTTTTGTATGCCTTATATTAAAATAGCAAATTTACTAAACGTTTAGTACATGGAAGGGCCTTGGTTGAATTGTTGTTTATGTTACTTCTTCATGTTAGAGAAACACACCTAACAGACACTTACCTGTGCCCTTCCGCCGGCCCTATCCTCTGTACCTAGGTCAGGTGCATCTGTAACATATATTATTATTCTCAGTCACGATAGACCTAAGTATAAAGCTCAAAAGGTTAATATCAGAGATATAGTGGCCTATTACATATAGGATACATTCAGAACTTTCGTAGGCATCCCTGTATCAGTAAGTCACTCCATCTCAAAGCTAACTAATAACTCTTTTCTTTTATGATGCCTAATTGTGGGCTTAAGAATTCCCAGGAACTGAACAGTTAACCTTCAATTCTGTTACGGTCTAGCGGACACCAGGTGGCCACGACTCAAGATAACCCTCGGAAGGTGTGCTGACCTGCACGTAGCCAGCTCCTGCACCTGAATTCCCAGAACCCCTTTCCCTTTGAAACCTTTCAGCCAGGCCGAGGAATTTGAGATGGTCTTTGAGACGGCAGTCTGCCACCTCCTTGGGTGCCAACTCTTGAATAAACCCACTTTTCCTATCGCCAACACTCGTCTCTGGAGTCTGGCTTTTTGAGTGGCAGGCAGCTGGACTTGTGTTCGGTTACGTCACTTCGAGGAAGAATGGCCGGGGAGGGTACTTTGATGTTTAGCATCTGAAAAGGCTGTGAGTATAAGGGAAGGTCTTGATTGGAAAAACTGTGTTGAGGGTGGGATAGACCCAGGAGAGGAGAAATAGAGGGAGAAGTGAGGTCAGGTTTAATTGTTGAATGAACGATGCATCTGTCACGGTTAGAGCTTTAGAGTTGGGGCGGACGTCATCAGCTTCCAGATGTTGTCCTCACCGGTGCTCTGACCACAAGCAGATCCCTGTAGAAGTGAGATTTCCTCATCATCATTTTGAGAATAATTCTTTTAAAAAGTGGGCTCTTTTGTATGATGAAAGACGGTCAATTTTTGAAGGAGGCAACCATGTTTGACATTATCCAGGTAAATGTCTCTTTGTTACAACATCTTATTATAACTCAGATGAACTTGCGGGTAATGAGCTGGGGTCACAGTTGCATGAGCAAGAGGGCAACGGAGAGTAAGTGGGGGATGTGGAAAGCTTTTTGGCCGCGTGCAAGTTCCTTAGGGTGTAATCCACGGTTATCCAGAACACGCTGGACTCAGAGCTTGGATAGGGCAGCTGTTAACATCAGAGGGGATCTTATCCAGCAAGTAGGGCCTGTTGGGGAAGGTTCCAGGCAGCCTGATGATCTCTCGAGCAGGGTAGTTGCTTTGTGGTTCCGGGTCATCATTCCAAGTTAGCTGGTAGGTGAGGTGCAGGGAACAGGGTTCAGCTTCTGGGAGAAGGCAGGATGTCAGCGACCTCAGCTCTCCTTCCGCATTGGGACGGGACTTGGCTTCCAGCAGGGGACTGAAATGCCTCTGCCGAGATTCCAGAATAGAGAAGCTGGGCATATCCTTTAAGTAGGTGGAGTAGTTCCTCGAGTCAAATGAAAAGCTTTCCAGAAAGGTCAAGGGAAAAGCAAGGCTGCTTGACTGATGGACAGTCAGTGCGAGATACACAGACGCAGTCCTGTCTGTGCGCAGCCTTCCCATCCGTCCGGACGGCAACCTGCCTGTGATAGGCTCTGCCTGGGCCGTGTGCTCCCCTTCAAGTCAAAAGGGGGCACGGTGATGGATCGGCCCCCCCAGACTGCAGCGGGGGCAGGGGAACAGCGCAGTTCTCCGAAGGAGAGCACTGAGCTGTTTGCAGGAGAAGCAGACGCCAAGCTGGAAAGAGCAGCAGATGTCGGCTGCGCAGGGCCCACATCCACACTCGGTGCGGGGACGGTACAGTGATGCAACTGAAAATTTTATTTTCCCTCTGGCTCCTGCAGTCGTGGTCTAGAATCGTGAGTGGTATTGCAGAATAGTTTCAATTGTAACCTCCGCACTTTTGAAGGTGCTTCGTTTCTTCAATGCCACATTCGAAAATGTAATATGTGAGTCGTAGCCTTCAAAGCATCCAGTTAAACATTGTTTCCAGAGTGGCCGCTTCTTCCTTTTGTGCTGTCTATGAGCAGCTGCTGTCAGGCTCACAATCGAACGTTTGCAATGAACGTTGTGCTCCGACAATGCAGAAACATGGAATTTCCAATCTCCTTTGTAGCCACAGTAACTGCCTCTGTATTTTAATTAAATAAACTATGTATTAAATATCTATCAGAAGATACCATTAAAAACAAAACACATAAAATACAGACATCTAAATGTTTCAGCCAAAGATTGTTTTGATCCAGAAGCTCGAGCAAAAAAATAATGATAAAAATACATGTGTTAGATGACGACTTTTAATTATTTTTCCCAGAGGAAAAAGTAAAACTATATTAAGCCTTCGAAAAGGACAGTGGGTGATGCTCATAATCTCCTGAGTAGCACCTAACTTCAGCCACACCTAAGTTCTGCAGGGGGTACCTCTGAAGTCTCTAGCTAGTTTTGCAGTTAATATTCCTTTATTAGAGTCTACAAGTGTTGCAAGCGTGACTGTTTGCTTAATGATCTTAATCTAGGTGAAGAAACTTGAGCAATTAATGTAGTCTCTTCAATGCCTAATGTTGGAGGCCATTGAGTAAAAGGTTATATAATTGGACTCCCCGAATATCTTTAGGAGATAATACAATAGATACTCTGATTCCAATTCCAGCCTTACTTATAATTGCAATAAAGTTGAGTGTGCAAAAACTTAATGGTTCTGTAACCACATTACCAGGCAACAGAATGATTTTGTGTCTTTGTTCTCTTCTCCCTCCCACCTACCCACCCCTGCATTTCTGTTGCATAAGCCCTCTACAGATGACAATTTGGGGTGGGGAAAAAACATGGACTTATTTAATATTAATTTATAAAATTGTATGGTAAAGTTCATTATTTTACTGTCTACATTGATTCAACACTGGTCGCTATTTATTAAATGTTATCCAAAAAATTAAGAAATATGAATACCTCTGTTAGTGCCTTGAAGAATTTTATTTTTCCTCTAGTGAGTATTTTGAAGGGGAGATTAACTTTAGAACCTTTAGGAGGACAGGGTGACAAGAACGGTTTGAATGACAAGTGTATTGCCACGTTGCTAATATAATGTCATCGCATGAACCGGATTTTATGGGTGAGGAAGCCGAGGCTCGGTGGATCAATAACTCGCCTGGTGTTACGTCAAAATGCCTTAATCTGAATTCGAACACAGATCTGACTACGAAGGCTATTTCTTTTCCCCTGTGGTCTGCCTTCCTGATTTCATAATAAGAACAAGAGCTAGGATTTTTGCATATGCGAGAGGAGCCAGTCTCTGTCCCAACTGCTTTACATGTATGTTGTCTCATGTGATCCCACAAAACCCAGGTAAGAGAGTAGCCAGCCAAAGCTTAAATATTAAATAACTCATCTAAAGTAACCATAGAC
>RJWJ010049765.1:0-10131 GCA_004363605.1 Indri indri | reverse complement strand
AAGGTTTCGCTAAATGTTATGGGAGAACATAACAGAAGTAGAATAAAAGAAGCATAAAGCCAGTTGGCTTTATGGAGCTTACATTTTTTGGTACCTTGCTTGAAGCTGGCTTCCTTCAAGGGTTCACCTGCCATTCTGTGGTCTACAAGCACCTGAGGAACCTGTGCTCAGGCCACAAAGGATCATTGTCAGGGCCCTTGCTTCCTAATTCACAACCCGAGTCCCTGTGAAGCTGTCGTCATGTGCCCTGAGCCCCTTCCTAGGTATGTTGATGCTGGGATCCGGATTAAAAGGGCCAGGATCCCATTCACTGCTACCCACCTTGGCCTTTCCCACTTGGCTCTTGTTTCTGGTCTGAAACATTGCCATCTGCAGCTGCTGCCTCCTGCAGCGATACAGCATTAATCATGACGTGGTGACAGGTTTCAGCTGAGTCTGCATGACCCTCTTTGGGCAATGTTGTAGATCTGCTTCTGTAACATGTGGGGCATGGTGCTCCGTGGCCTCTGAGATCTTTTCCAATTCCCAATCCACAAGGGATTTAAAAACCAGAGGTAATCCTGTTTGTTTACTTGGCTTCTGCTTGAAAGCAGAGGACTTCAGTAACCTTTTAAGGTTTTTTCCAGCCTTTCTGATTTTGAAGTTGCCATTTCTTTGTGCTTGGGTTTAGAAATCCTACCCCTTTCCCAATTAACTTACAGCCTAACTGCCAAATTGTGCTTCCATTTTAGAGTGTTAGCAGCCCACTCTACCAGAATATCTGTGGGTCTTCTCACTCAGCCAGTTTCCTAGCTCGTTCCCAGTAAGGTGGTCAGGTCTAAATTTAACTATGACCCTTCTGGCAGCATATGCTGGCCAGGGCTGCAATAGCAAAATTAGAGCTGGACTGTTCTCAGGGGTGTATGCGTACGAGGTAGAAGAGAAGGTGGGCAAGGCTTCCCAAAAGGCTAGACCAGCCCTGGGGGAAGAAGAGGAGGCATTCATGGTGGGGAGAAGGATAGTTACCCCTAGGGACTATTGTTGGAGTTTACCCCTAGCTTGGCCGGGTCCCTTGGAGAAAGTCAGCCAAACTCTCCACCCTCTCAGTTTCCTCCCACTGTAAAGTATCAGTGACATAACTCACCTGGATTTGCAATTACCGTGGCTTCTTCTTGCCAAGCATTATGCCACCGTTATGTGCTCACCCTTGTCTCTGATTCCAAAGTCACAGATCCTAGGTTTTATGAGATACAGTCTGCACATTGTATCATATTGATTTCAGCTCTTGTTTGGTTGCCTGGATTGCATCTTTATTTGGTTGGCATATTTTTCTATATGAATGGGTATATATTTCACAGCAGGACAGGGGCAGTGTCTGTAATTCTATTTGTGGAATGGCTTTGCCAAGTCAGGTACTAAAAAGTGTAACTACAAAGTATTGAAACTGATTTAGGTTGCAAAAATTTAGCTCATTATGATTTAGTGACCCCTCTAATTTGTATTTATACTCATGATTAGTATCCTATACCATGAAATTCATCTATATGACATCATATATATGCCATCATATGACATTTTTAGAGTGACTGCAGATGATGACTCAAATAGGGTAATCTTTATTTTTCTGACTGATTGCTAACAAACATTTTGGGAGTAGTCTGGAGGCAGGTTTGGAGAGGCTGCTTTGAAGTGTATGTGTCTTTCCAAAATGCCCCGGCTCATAGTTGAGAGGAGAAGCAGATCACAAAGCGGCTGGGGCTAGGGGGTCGTGCTCTCCGAACATGCCCATGTTAGAATCACAGACAGGTACTTGGCTGAGAAGGAATGTGGGCCAGTTGCTCTCTTGTGCTTATCTGTCATTTTCTGTAACTAAACTAGAGCTTTTTGCAGGCAAATCTCTCTTTAGTTCAGGTCTCTAAGAGCAGACAACAGGTTGGGAGTTCCCATCCTGACATTAGAGCTGAGTGTGTGGTGTTAGTCTAGTTACTTAACTTCTTTATGCCAGTTTCTTCATCTGTATGCTTGGGGAAATGCAGGTATCCTCTAGAGTAGTTGTGAAGATTCAAATGAAAATGTGTGCGTGTGTATCACTCTTTGGCCCATGGAATGCACTCAGTAAATGCTAGTTTGGGAACAGTAACATTCTTCCCATTATTAGACATTTCTCTAACTTACAGGGCAATAGTTTTAGATGAGTCATTAAGTGGGGTGGGGATAGATTAGTGACTATTTCTCAAAGCTTTTAAGAATAATAGATTTGTAACCTAGGCCTCAAACTTCTGGCCTTTTGCCCAATTTTTGAGCCCTGGGAGTATCCCTGTTCAAAACAAGTTGCTGATATGGTAGATCCTATGGCTGATTCAGGGTGATAATTTTTATTAAGAAAGAGATAATTTTTATCAAAAAGTCCCAGAACAACAATGTTGGCATAGATGTGGAGAGATAGGAACACTCGTACACTGTTGGTGGGACTGCAAACTAGTACAACCTCTATGGAAAGTAATATGGAGATACTTCAAAGAGCTAAGAGTAGAACTACCATTTGATCCAGCAATCCCACTACTGGGTATTTACCCAAAGGAAAAAAAGACATTCTATAAAAAAGACACCTGCCCTCATATGTTTATAGCAGCACAATTCACAATTGCAAAGATGTGGAAACAACCCAAGTGTCCATCAATACATAAGTGGATTAATAAAATGTGGTATATGTATACCATGGAGCACTACTCAGCCATAAAAAATGGTGAGCTAACACCTCCTGTATTATCGTGGTTGGAGCTAGAGCCCATTCTTCTAAGTGAAGTATCAAAAGAATGGAAAAACAAACACCACATGTACTCACCATTAAATTGGAACTAATCAATCAACACTAATGTGCACATATGGAAATAACATTCATCGGAAATCAAGCAGGCAGGAGGGGGAGGTGGGAATGGGTAAATTCATACCTAATGGGTATAATGCACACTATATGGGGAATGGGCACACTTATAACTTTGACTCAAATGGTACAAAAGCAATTTATGTACCCCTGTAATATTCTGAAACTAAAAAAAGAAAGAAATAGGTCTCCTCCCCACTCTTGGAGGCCAATGTGTTGGATTCTCAAACAGTTCTTCAGCAGGTCACTATTACGGACCTTTGTATTTACTTACCAGTTTAGTTTGTACCATTATCCTGTATTCTCGTTCAAGTTCATCATCTTGGATGTCTTCCTTTAATTACTACAATCATCTGCTGTGCCCCTGTAAATATCTTATCTGCCATTTATGGCTCAGAAATTTCTGTTCTATTGTCAGCACCGATCAGAGCTTCTTGTATTCAGCAACCACATTTATCACTTTTAGACAAAAATGATGAAACTTGACATTTTGGTTAAATGTGCTTTTGGTTAGATTTATCATTTTGCAGTAGGGAGATTCACTTATAGATCTTCATGGTCAGTGAGAAAGACGAAGTCAGAAGTCCCTCATATTAACCTTCCTTGAGGCTGTCTACCCTGAGTCAGGTCATGTGCCCATCCTTGAATTAATCCCCAGGGTCCAGGGAATGAAATAATCTGGTTATTGTGGGATCCACCCTGGGAATGGAGACTGAGCAGGGACAGAGCTTTAGCTCACAAAGCTGTGAAATCTGGAGTGCTCCTGTGAAGAAAAATGGATGCTCGGGAGGTGTCAGCAGATATCCTTTCTGTTGAGTTTTTGACCTAGAACCTGCAGTCTAATGAGAAACTGGGATGAGTTGAAGAACTGAAATTCATCTGCGTCTCCTGTTGTATGTGCTCAGAGGACAGAACAACCAGCCCTTCTAGAGGAGTGATGAGGGTGTGTTCAAGGGAGGCCTTGTGAAGAGGTGACTTGGGGCTGGGTCTTGAAGGGTCAGGGTCTTAGATATTCTTCATCTAAGAAGTTAGGCAGGCTGGGCACGGTGGCTCACGCCTGTAATCCTAGCACTCTGGGAGGCTGAGGCGGGTGGATTGTTTGAGCTCAGGAGTTCGAAACCAGCCTGAGCAAGAGACCCCATCTCTACTGAAAATAGAAAGAAATTAACAGACAACTAAAAATATACAGAAAAAATTAGCCGGGCATGGTGGCGCATGCCTGTAGTCCCATCTACTCGGGAGGCCGAGGCAGAAGGATCGCTTGAGCCCAGGAGTTTGAGGTTGCTGTGAGCTAGGCTGACACCACGGCACTCACTCTAGCCCGGGCAAAAGAGTGAGACTCTGTCTGAAAAAAGAAAATAGAAGAAGTTAGGCAAAGGAAATAGCACAAGGAAGGACGTAGAGGCCCGGATGGGAATGGAGTGCCTATGATGAAGAGATGGCAGTTTATGGTGTATGATCATAGCATCTCCTGAGGTCTCCAGCTTTTGGGAGTCAGCCTACACATTTCACAGATGAAAAGACTGAGGCTCAGAGAGATTAAATGACTTTCCCCAGAGTGCGTGGTTAATAAGTCGAATCCTGTTTTCTTCTTACTTAGCCTGCTTCCCACCTTGATTTCAATCCTTGTGTCAAGTTCTTTTAAAAAAAAAAAAAAAATTATTGCCATGGAATCTAGTGCAATTCCATATCGTGTCCCTAAAACCATGGGATGGGGTAGCATATCCAGAAACAGCTTTTTCTTCTGGGGTATTACTTTTATTTACATATGTAAGCCCTGTGCCGCCAAAGCTCTTAACATAAGCATTGCCTGGCATGCGCACACACTTTTGTACCCTAAATAGCAGAGGCCTAGAAATGTTTGTCTACTTTTGCCAACATCTGACTGTGATTATCTTTAACCACAGTCACACTTGTTTGTCTCTTAAAATAGTATTGACTCTCCCGAGGAGGCTGTTTCTAGTCCTCAGAGCCCTCCCAGAACTCTGCCTCCCCCCACCTGCCTTCTCCTGGTCGCTACAGCAGCCTGTGCTTTCATTTAACTTAATTAACTCGTTTAGTTCTCCTGCTCCCTGTGTCAGCACTCCTGAATCCTTCCTTAGGATTTGCAGACCTCTCCTGGTAGAGTATTGGATTTTACCTCCCAGAGCCCACGCATGGACTCAGTAACTGAAGTGTGGCTCTCCCTGAGGTGGTCATCAGCTATTCTTCCTTCCTGTCCCTGGTTCTGCCCACAGGCCATGGCAATCTGCAGGGTTCGACTTCCCCAGAGGAGAGTGGCCTAAAGGCCTAGCCGTGTCTGACCTGCATGGATGGACCCAGTCAGGTTTTCAAATGGAGGATCCCTCACCCCCAACCCCCCACCAGCATGGATATTAAAAATTTGTGTCCTTGGCCGGGGGCGGTAGATCACACCTGTAATATCAGCACTTTGGGAGGCCGAGGAGAGAGGATTGCTTGAGGTTGGGAGTTCAAGACCAGATTGAGCAAGAGTGAGACCCCCATCTCTACAAAAAATAGAAAAATTAGCCGGCCATGGTGGCGCATGCCTGTAGTCCTAGCTACTCAGGAGGCTGAGGCAAGAGGATTGGTTGAGCCCAGGAGTTTGAAGTTGCTGTGAGCTATGATGACACCACTCCACTCTAGCCGAGGCAACAGAGTGAGACCCTATCTCAAAAAAAAAAAAAAAATTGTGTCCTTGCTTTGGAGTTCTGTCTCAGAGAAAGTCAGCACTCCCATATGCTAATCTATTGGGTTCCTTTGCTTTAAAGTAAAGGCTGCCTCCTTCTGGCTTTGAACTTTTTGGGGGTAAAAGAAAGGGAGTAAAGAAGGTGTTTTACCTCACAGTTTCTATCTATGCCCTCCCCCTTCTCTAGAATAATACATCACACCACGCTGGGGGAACCTGGTGGTCTTATTGGAGGTGGTCTTTCTGAGAGCCATCACTAGGATACAGGACGTGAACAACATCAGCTCACACATGGGATTCCGCGTTGTGTGCTTTGGACTTGGATTCTATCAGTAAGAGATCCCTTTTCTGAAACAATTGGGGTGACATATTGGTGGCAGACACAAAACCCCACAAAGAACTCTGAACAAATAGATGGTCAGGATTGCTTTCCTGGTTTTCAAACTTGCTCTACGTTTTTCTTTGGGGAGGGGGGATGGGATGAGGAGGGGGCTTCAGCTTTTTTTTTTTTGACACAGTCTCACCCTGTCACCCTGGGTGGAGTGCAGTCACATCATCATAGCTCACTACAACCTCCGACTCCTGGGCTCAGCCTCCCGAATAGCTGGGACAACAGGCATGTGCCAGGACGTCTGGCTAACTTTTCTATTTTTAGTAGAAATGGGGTCTCATTCTTGTTCAGGCTGGTCTCAAACTCCTGAGCCCAAGCGATCCTCCCACCTCGGCCTCCCAGAGTGCTAGGATTACAGGCGTGAGCCACCGCGCCTGGCTTTGCTCTACGTTTTAAGCAGCGTGTTCTCCAGAGTGGGGGCATGGAGGTTACCCATTGAGCCCTGGCAAGAGCCACTCTTGGTGCCACTGTTGGACTATATTGCTCTTCACAAACCACAAAGGTTGTTTCTGCATAACCTTGTGATAGCAGAATTGAAAGTTTAGGTGCTTAATGGTAGAAAATAGGTTTGGGAGATGAAGGTTGCAGGTGAGCTCATGAAAGCCCTATAAATATTTTTATGATCCTTAAATTATCCCACTAAATAAAGAGAATAACAGTGAATACAGTACAATTTCCATTCTATTGGGTTAGAAATATTTCAGACTTTTTCCTAACTCAAAATTTGAACTAGATTTTTTTTTTTTTGAGACAGTCTTGCTCTGTGCCCAGGCTAGAGTGCCATGACATCAGCCTAGCTCACAGCAACCTCAAACTCCTGGGCTCAGGCGATCCTCCTGCCTCAGCCTACTGGGACTACAAGCATGTGCCACCACGCCCAGATAACTTTTTTCTATTTTTAGTAGAGATGGGTTCTCACTCTTGCTCAGGCCGTTTTTGAACTCCTGAGCTCATGCAGTCCTCCTGCCTCGGCCACCCAGAGTGCTAGGATTGCAGGCATGAGCCACTACACCCGGCCATGAACTAGATATTTTTAAATTCCCTTTTTTTGTGAGTGCAGAGATAAGAGGTACATTAAAATACTTTCATCTCCCTGTAGTCCTTCATAAAATTGGGGCCCCAAACTGTATAAAAATACAGATTTTGGAACCCCACAGACCTGCCTTGGATCCTGGCTCTGTGTCCTGATTATAGAGTTTCAGTACTGTAGGGTTTTTGGTGCATATATTGAATAAAGATGTACAGACACCCAGGTTTTTAGGCCCCTGTGCTTCACCCATGGCAGTGTGATGTATCGGAACACCCAAGAGCAGAGTGGCATTGGATCTGCCTCCATCGCCACTCCTTTCGTTGCACATGAGTGAGATCCCCTCTCCCCCAAACGTGCACACCACGATGATGTTTTCTTGCCACAGCTTCTAGCATCTCTCCTAAGATGGGGGCTTTATTAGAAAATCCACTTCTTGTACTATGCCATAAAGAAGTTCTTCATTTGTCTTAGGATGTTCATGTGACAATTTTTGCAATAGCAAACAAGAAGACGGGCAGTAGCATTGTTTCCAATAGGGGAATGATTATGGCATAGTTTTACTGTGGAGTAGCATGCAGCCATCTAAAACAAACAAGAAAGAAAATGCAAACATGGGAAGATCCCCTACTTGTTAACTGGGAAAAAAATCCATATAGAACCATTCAACTAATATGTAGTATGAACAGCTTTGTGCAAGAACAAACTGTGTGTCTGTGTAGGTGAATACATTGAAAATAGTCTGAGATGCATACCAAGCAGCTGTGGTTACTTCTAGGTAGGAGAGTGGACTTGGGGTCTGGGTGTGGGGACTTGGAAAAAAGTTAGAGAGAGCTGGACTCCTTACCCTATCATCTTCTAAGGTATTGTATGAAATTTCATAAGCATGCGTTTATGTATGATATCCTTTTTAAAGTAATATATTCATATGTAGCAGATAATTTGGAAAATATAGAAAAAAGTAAGGAAAAGATATAACCTATAATCCTAGGGACCTTGACTTTAGTTACTTTCTATTATGTGTATTTTAGCACAGTTCAGTATTCAAAAATACAATACAGAAATATACTATGGTTTAGTTTTTATACTCAACATTGTATCCTGCTTTTTTCACTTAATGTTAACTAAGCATTTCCCTACAGTTTTACAAATTTATAGTCTCTCATGCAACCTTTAAGTGTTTATTATAAATTCACACACTTTAAGGCTCTAGAATAGATGGTAGGTTTTTTTCAAGGGCCACGAGGAATAGGTACCTGGAGACTGAGCCCTCACCCGTCTGCCCAGCAGGAGTGGCGGTAAAGGAGGGCAGCTGAGCTGAGGCCGAGTACCCACAGAGTAGTTGCTGGAAGACAGCAGAAACCGTACATTGCCCTGCCCGCCTTCCTGCCTTCTCTCCTGATAATCATGGACCCTATGTTCTCCCCAGCTCAGGTTCTAACTCTGGCTTCTGGGAGCTGCCTTCTCTGCCACGGGCCTACCTGAGAGTTGGGGCCAAAGGACAAGATTTGAAATCGTTACCCTCCCCTGCAGTAATGGGGCTATCTGAAAGTCTGCCTAGAATGCATATTCGAATCTTATGTATCTCCAGGGGTTAAAGGTGAAAGGGCTGGTAGAGATGATCTAGAGTTATTCTCCCATTTGGTAGATTAGTAAATTGAAACTCAGCAAGATTGGATTTTACCTAAGATCACGCAGCAAGTTGGCAGTAAAGCTAGAAACCACACTTGGGGTTCTTGGTGTGGCCCAGTGCTCATTTTTCTGTACTGTACTCACCTGTTAGGGTGTCGGGAGCCTGGGGTCTAGCCTAGCACTGAAGGTACCATGAAAGGCACCTAACCAGCGTTCAGGCAGTCTGGCGCCCTGAGGCTTAGCCAAAAGGTCAGTGGGCTGAAGAAGGGTCATCTGGGCTTGAGTTTTAGTTCGTTCCTACAGTAATACCCTGCTTTACACACGTATGCACACATGCTAAGATTCGGTAAATGTTCTAAAGTGTTAAAGGTCTACAAGATAGTAGGACTACAGAAACTTTTTGTTTTCTTCAATTTTTTTCCTGTAATGACTATGTATTACTTTTGAAATCTTGACTTTTTTTTAAGTCCTCCTGCTCATCTAAGTATTTTTTTATTTTTTCTTTTCTTTATTTATTTTTTAAATGTCCTTTTTTTTATTTCAGAATATTATGGGGGTACAAACGTTTTGGTTACATATATTGCCTTTGCACCACCCAAGTTGCAGCTACAAGCATGCCCATCCCCCAGACATCACACGCCGTACCCATTAGGTGTGAACCTACCCATCCGCTCCTCCCTCCCACCTGCCCGATGCCCTATGAATGTTACTTCCATATGTGCACGTAAGCGTTAATCAGTTAGTACCAATTTAATGATGAGTACATGTGGTGCTTGTTTTTCCATTCTTGTGGCACTTCACTTAGAGGAATGAGGTCATAAAGTGCTTCCTAACTTTGGGGTAAGAAATGAGTGGGAAATGTTATGAACCAGATAAATCCCCTCTTTCTTGTGAGCCTGAGAGTTTGGGGTCTCTGACCTTAGTCTGTGGCAGTCCTAAGTATGTCATGCAACTCACATGTTCACGCTTGTCATACACACCTGTGAGCGTAATGTGTGTCTGCACTAGGTAGGTGCTTCTGCATCTGTTGCAGATGAGGAGCAGCAGCTTGTAGAAGAGAGTAGGGGTAGCAAACTGCTTGGAGGAAGGACGTGCGTTCTACCCTTGCCGCTGTCCTTTGAGGGAAAATGAGAGCGGGAAGCCACTCCAACCGATGACTCAAAGCACTGCAGTCTGATACTGAGGATGAGGGCTGGCTGTCTTGCAGGCCTGAGGTCCTATGGGCATTGCTGTATTACAACACAATACTGTTTATATAGTCATTATTGTCATTGCTGTTTATCGTCATATAATAACCTTTCACTGTTGCTTTAGGTAAATATTGTTATCTCAGAGGTGGGTGGTAGTTATCCTCATTTTATAGATAAGTAAACTGAGGTTCAGAAAGGTTAAAACACAGAGGTGAAACTCAAATCCCAAGGTCACCTCACTCTACCACTTGATTTCTGTATTCATCGATGCACACATAAACCGGCACCTTGGCTTCCTTTTTATTCACTTAATATTTAGAACATATTTATTGAGGACTT
>RJWJ010049763.1:0-10130 GCA_004363605.1 Indri indri | reverse complement strand
ACTCTCAGTCTTGGATGGGATGGGTGGGAAGAAAATGCCAACAAATCCTATACTCCTATTAGTGGGTTTTTTTTTTTCTTTTTCTTTTTTTTTTTTTTGAGACAGAGTCTCTCTCTGTCATCCTGGTGAGCGGTGGCTCCAACTCCTGGCCTCAAGTGATCTTCCCACCTTGGCCTCCCAGAGTGCTGGGATTATAGGCGTGAGCCACTGTACCCAGCCAGTAGTTTTGCTTTTTTGCAGAAGTATGGGCAAAGCTTTTCTTGAAATATTTTAAATATGTTATAGGGTCAAGCCCATGAGTAAATATGCTGATATTCTGTCAAATCAAGATTCTCACTGTGAAAAAAGAGACATAAAATGTGGAATGAAGACAGGCATGAAAGAATCCTGTGGGGTTGGTTTAGAATTAGATTTACCAGTTTGGCCTCATAATTTCTAATATACATTGTGTATATGTGTGTGTGTGTGTGTATGCACTCACAAATATATTAAGTTGGTGCAAAAGTATTTGCAGTTACAAACCATGCATTTTAAATCATTATAACTAGGCTCATAAATGTCTTTATTAATCAAAATAGGAACCATTATAATCAACACATTTTTGCCAATGAGAAATCGGTTTGTTTATTCCTGTAGCGTAAAAATCTGTGTTTTGGGATTCCACAAACTCTTGGAAAGCATTTTCTGCATCCTGCTGGTTGTGGATGTGTTTTCCCTGCAAAAAGTTGTTGAGATGCCTGAAGAAGTGGTAGTCGGTTGGGGAGATGTCAGGTGAATATGGTGGATGAGACAAAATTCATAGCCCAATTTGTTCAACTTTTGAAGCATTGGTTGTGCGAAGTGCGGTCCAGTGTTGTTATGGAGAAGAATTGGGCCCTTCTGTCGACCAGTGCCGGCTGCAGGCATTGCTGTTTTCGGTGCATCTCATCTATTTGCTGAGCAGACTTCTCAGATATGATGGTTTCATCAGGATTCAGGAAGCTGCAGTGGATCAGACTGGCAGCAGGCCACCAAACAGTGACCATGACCTTTCTTTGGTACCAGTTTGGCTTTGGGAAGTGCTTTGGAGCTTCTTCTCGGTCCAACCACTGAGCTGGTCATTGCTGATTGTCATATGAAGGCCACTTTTTGTCGCATGTCACAATCCAATCGAGAAATTGTTCGTTGTTTTTGCGTACGAGAAGAGAAGACGACACTTCAAAAGGACAATTTTTTTTTTGATTTTCAGTCAGCTCACGAGGCACCCACTTATCGAGCTTTTTCATCTTTCCAATTTGCTTCAAATGCGAAATGACCATAGAATGGTCGACACTGAGTTCTTCGGCAACTTCCCGTGTAGTTGTAAGAAGATCAGCTTCGATTATTGCTCTCAATTGGTTGTCATCAACTTCCGATGGCCGGTCACCGTGCTCCTCATCTTCAACGCTCTCATCTCCTTTGCAAAACTTCTTGAACCACCACTGCGCTGTACGTTCATTAGCAGTTCCTGGGCCAAATGCGTTGTTGATGCTGCAAGTTGTCTCTGCTGCTTTCTGACCCATTTTGAACTCGAATAAGAAAATCACTTGAATTTGTTTTTTGTCTAACATCATTTCTGTAGTCTAAAATAAATATAAAATAAACAGTAAGTAATAAGTCATTAGCAAAAAAACGTAAAATGAGAAATGGGCATTAAAATGATGTATAAGATAACCACATTTATTTAAGAATGTATTCCAGTATCAAATGGCAAATTTCAACAATGCTAAAACCACAGTTACTTTTACACCAACCTAATACATAAGGATAAGGAAGGGCTCTTGCGTACAAGAGATGTGAGGGAGTGGTAGACCTGGAAAATCAATATTTAATAAAATCATCAAAATGAAGACTGGCCCAGGCAAGAATCATCAATGGATGCTAAATCTTAGGGGACATTTTGATGAGGAGCTGGGTATTTTCATGATCCGTCTCCCCGCTCATTGCTTTTTATTTGCAAAGAAAAAAATGGCAACTTCACAGTGGAGATACTGAGCAACACTAGAACCAGGTAACAAAAATGAACCTCACCAATGGGGGGCATATCTTATACTTCTGATTTTGATACCCTGACAACAATGCAAAAGCACATGTGTGGTATTCTGGGCTGGAACCCATAACCTTAATTTACACATGGGGAAACATCAGATAAACTTAAAACGAGAAATGTTCTATAAAAAAAAATAGAGAAGGGGGTTGGCTGTTTTCTTCAAAATGTCAATGCTTAAAAAGAAAAAGAAAGGCCAAGGCAATGTTCCAATTTAAAGGAAACTAATGAGATGCTACATGAAAAAAACAATTCTGTAAAGGACACCAAGTATGCTTGTGTATATATATTTTTTTCTGAACCGTTTGCAGGTAAAGTTGTATCTATTAAGACCTCATGTAACTTTATTCTCATGTGGTTTAGAAAAAATATGCACATATATAGACGTGTATAAATATGCATGTATGCATATATTATATACATATGCCCGCCTATCTACACATGTATACAGGCAGAGAGACAATATGAAAGAGAGAGAGAGAAAGACAGAGAAGAAGCACTCAGATGATAAAACAAATGGCAAACAGGTCAAAATGTTAATAGTAGGTAAAAATGGGTAAAGAGTATATGGGTGTTCTATGTACTATCCTTATTCTTATAACTTTTCTGTAAGTTTGAACTTATTTTCAAATAAAAAGCAAACAGGAAAAGAAAAAAAGACAGCCTAAATTTCTGCAGAGCTATTGTGTGGGTCAGTGCTGGAGAAGGTCATGAGAAAGTTTATATTGAATGGCCCATCTTAATTTGAAATTCATGTGCTCCTTAATGCAAGAAACTCAGACATGTGTTTCATCTTCCAGCTTATGTGCGTGAATATAGTTTTTAGCAAGAGCAGTGGACTGTTTTATTGAATGTTTGAACCTCTGACTATGTTGTGTTTCTATCCAAACCAATTTTAATAGATGAAGTAATTTGTGAGAAACAACAGACATTTCCTTGCATTGGTGTGATACAGTGTACAGATTTTCTAAATGCTAATTAATTCCAACTTACCTTACCTGCTGTTTCAAAGGCTGGCAACTTGTATTCATCATCAGAATGACAGATGTTTCTAACTTCTTGAAAAGAAATACGGAAACAAAAAATAATTTAAAAAGGAATGTAGCAGTTTAAAATATGCTGCAAATTATGTAACTCTCCTACCATTGAGCGTTGGAGTCTCTATCCACTCCCCAGCCTGTCCGCCCCTTGAATCTGGTAACTTGCAGAGCAACAAAGGACCACTGAAGCAGCATTTGGTGATTTCTGAAGTGGGACCACGTGAGCCTTGCAGCTTCTGCTTGGCTCTTAGAATATTTGTATTTTAGCCCTCAGCCAGCATGAGAGAGGCCCTACCACCTTCAGGCCACCAAAGTGACCCATGTGGAGATGCCACATGGAGAAGCCCCAAGATTACAGGGAGACAGATGCCTGGCCTACTCCCATTGTTCCATGCCCACCATGATTTGACTAAAACCATGCATGGCAGACCCCAGCCAGAGCCCCACCTGGGTGCTTCTAGAATGACTGGCCCACAGAAACTGTAAGGGAAAAGAAAAGGATTGGTTTTGTTTTAAACCACTAATCTTTGGGATGGTTTGTTCAATGCAACCACAGATAACCACTTCATCGAGGGAAAGAAGATGGAGGTATTAACACAGAAGAGAGAACTGAACACCGGGGACTCAGAAGAGGAATGGCAGAAAACAGAAATTCAATTCACACAGCAGAACCTTGGACAGATCTCAAAATTGGAGGACCAGGAACCAAAAAGATGTAGTGAGGCATGAAGCTAGAAACAAAAGCAAGCCCCAAGATAAGGATTTGAGTGCAAGCAGTTTATTTGGAAAGTGTAAAGAGCAATAGCAAGGAAGTGGGAAAGTGATGTAGAGAAGGGAAAACAGCCAATACAGGGTGCACCATTTGGGTAGCTATCACAGTGGATGACTGGGGCTAATTCTCATGGAGAAACTCTAGGAAATGGAATAAAACAGATGCCGTAGAGTTACCCCACCCAAGAGAAGAGAGAGCTGGGGTCATTATACAAATCAACCTTTCTCAGGAGTTGCTTGGGGGAGGCTACAGGAAGGCGTTCATTCCATGTCACTTTCCAAATGTAGATAGGTAGTGAAAAGTTCTCCGGGCCACGTGGAAAGGTCCGAGGCATTGACTGTGTGTGTT
This sequence comes from Indri indri, assembly GCA_004363605.1. NCBI lineage: Eukaryota > Metazoa > Chordata > Mammalia > Primates > Indriidae > Indri > Indri indri. The sequence continues at coordinate 5,905 of RJWJ010049763.1, read as the reverse complement.
GTACAGGAACGTCATCAATATTTTGACCACTGCATACTCAGAGACTAGAGCAAGCCTGGAAATTAAAAGAGGCTTAATAAATGTCTCTGGAATGAATACTCAGCCAAACTACCAATGAAGAAGAATAAAGGTAGACTCGACAAAAGTACCAAGAAGAAAGAGGAAAAAATCTTTTTTTTTTTTTCCTAACAGTTGGGACAACTGGATGTCTGTATGCAAAAGGATGACTTTGGACCATTGCTGCATACTGTACACAAAAGTTAATTCAAAGTGGATCATATTCCTAGATGTAAGTGCTAAAACTATAAAACTCCTAGAAGAAAACATAGAAGTAAATCTTCATGATCTTGGATTAGGCATGATTTCTCAGAGGTACCTACAGCACAAGCAATACAAGAAAAATAAAGATAAATTGTGCTTCATCCAAATTAAAAACTTTCGTGTTTCAATGACACCAATAGGAAAGTGCCAAGATGGAATGGGAGAAAATATTTGCAAATCATATATCTGATCAGGAATTCATGCCCATAAAGAAGGCTTATAACTCAATAATGAAAAGGTAGATAACCCAATTAAAAATGAGCGAAGGATTTAAATAAACATTTTTCCAAAGATGTATGAATGGCCAAGAAACATTAAAGATGCCCAGTATCATTAGTCATTAAGGAAATGCAAATCAAAACCACAAGGATATATTACTTCCCACCTACTAGAATGTGTGTAATAAAAAAGACATACATTTAAATTATTGGTGAGGATGTGTACAAAATGAAATTCTTATACATTGCTTTTGGAAAGCATAAAACCATCCTCTTAATTTTTTCAACATGCTGAGTGGTTTGGTGTCTGATCAGTCATGGCAATAGGCAAAACTCACCTGAGCTAGTTTAAACAAAATGTATGAAACAATATTAGGTAGGTCTAAGAACCTCCAAATTGGGCAGAGAATAGGTCCTGGAGGTTACACAGCCAGAACAACCCCCAGTCTCCTTTCTGGATTGCCTTTAGCTGCAGTCTCACCTCTACCAGGCACTGGCAGCATGGAGACTGACCACGTGAGTACCAGGGTGTCAGGCACCAATGTCCACAGAAGCTTTCCATCACCACTCTTTGCTATTTACTCACTCCAGGAATGGACTCAACCAGCACCTGCTTCTTCACATTTTATGTTGTGAATGAATTAGTTGCAAGGGTGCAACTAATGGACAGAGCCTAGGTTGCCTATCTATATCCTAGCCACAAGAGAGAGTGAAATATTGAGTCCCAGCTTCTACTTTGTGGAGATGACATGCATAATATAAGGAGTTCCCTAAATAGAGAAAATTTATTCTAAGTTCATAGTTGGCCACCAATTGGCCAAATGTCCACTGCAGTCCTGATTTCTTTCCTTTGGAAAATGAAGATGAATATTTCATACTATGAATTTGCTTTAAAAAAGTTTACAGTCTGATTAATTCAACAAAATTTGAAAAGGTTTTCATTCTAAATGCCATGGGAAGCCAACAGAAGGTTTTAAGGAAAGAAATGACATAATCTGGCTTACTCTTTTAAGGAATACCTCTACATGGAGAGATTTATACTGGGAGGCAGCAGGTATGGATACATGGGACCAGGAACAATAAGAATCTCTTGTGATAATTTAGGTGAGAGATGATGGAAGCTTAGGCCAAAATGATATTTGGAAGATCACAAGAATAGGTCAAATTGAAGATATATTTTGAGAAGAGAGTTGGTAAGATTTGCCGACAGCATGAAAATAGAGTATATGAAAAAATCAAGGAGTAAAGAGTGATTCTAAGGTTTTGCATCAACTGAATTTCCAGTTTCTGAAAGAGGGTGCAGCAGGGTCATGGCCATGGGGGTTAGGAGTTCATGTTTGGAACTGTTAAGTTTGCCGTACCTCTTAGACATCCCAAGTGAAGACGTTGAACAGGGAGTCAGATGCCTACAATCCAGAGGAGAGGGCCAGGTTGGAAATATAAGTTAGAAAACATCCAGTATAGGTAGTATATAAAGCCATGGGCTGGATGAAATCAACTGGAAAGTGAGTATAGACAGAGAAGAACAGAGTGCAGAGGGCTGAGCCCTGGGCCACTCCAACTCCAAGCCACGAACACAAGAAGAGATTTATTATGTTTGCAAGAAAAGACACAGAGCATAAGAGAGACAGTGAGTGGTCATGCACTGTCGGAGGGCCCAGCGTCAGACTCATTCCTCAAATACCCCGTTCCTACGCTTGCACTGTGGCTGTCACAGGATCTGCACCTCAGTGGAATGACGGCTGTGACCTGGGGTGAACTTGGTATTGTGGTGTTACTGGAGTGTAAGGAATTTCTGATGAGTATGAGGCATCATGATTTTGTGTTAGTTTGGTAAATTGTGAAATTGTCCATAAGCGCTCATGTCTTTAGTGTATGGCGGAGTTAATTTATTTTGGAAGCTTTGTGATGTTCAAGGTGTGATGCCACCACCTGACATATACCATGGATCCTTACTTGTCCTGTCATTGGTTGGTCCAGGAGCAAGATGGTGGCAGAGAGAAGTAATATTAAGTTTGAGGCTCAGCCTGGCGGTAACACAAGCTCAGTCCAGTCTTTTCATGATGATGACTCAACCTTTCATTATAGCACTTCTCTCCTTCCTCAGCTTTCCCTCTTTTCAAAGGCCTTCCTGGGCATTCTTTACTTTTTCCCTCCATGGAGACATTTATGAAAGGCTTGCTGTGCCCAGAGCACCTTAAAAATATTTATTGTTTCATTTAATGAAATCATCACAGCAACCCTACGATGTGGATATTGCTTATTCCTGCCACTCCCCTTTATGGATGAGGAAACTGAAGAGCAGGTAGATCACACAGCTGGTAAATGACAGAACTGGGAACCCCACACAGGCCTGTCTGACTCCAAAGCTGGTGTTCCTTCTGCTTTATCACGCTGCTTTTGCCCACGGCCATACGTGCAACGTATTAAGCTCAAACATGTAACAAAAACTGCTGGGTGGTTGCTGGTAAGGACTAAGTAGGTTTCACTAGGAAAAATGCAGGTGGGGCTGAATGAAAAAATCAGAAAACAAAAACAACAACAACAAAAAAAACACCTGGATTTCTTTAGTGGAAACAGCTTTGCAAAAAGTTAAGTGCCAATGGAGGAAGATGAAAGCTGTCTGTGACTGTCTTCACACACCAACTAACTTGGCTGAACTCACTTTGGAGGAAAAAAGGTAGGTGACATACGCTTTCATCCATATCACCAAACCAAACCTCTTTGATTGATTTTTTTGCTTTCTGGGTGGTTGTTTATTTGTCATGAAGTCATGGCCTTTCTGTCTCAGATAGTTGTGGTAGTAGTGGGTGGTTGAAAGGCACAAGTTATTTAAATGAAGGAAATCCAAGCTCTCCAGGCAAAACTACTTCCCAAACCAATAACTTTGCATTTACGATGTATATCCAACTTCCCCCCTTTTTCTCCCCTTGATATATGACCTTGGCCTCCATCTCTGAACCAGCCAGCCTTTAAGCAGATGTAGTTTTATGGCTTAGGCTGAGAACTCCAGATACAAAAGCTTACACAAGTTTTAAGAATGAGCTGAGATAACCACTAAAGAAAGCTCTTGCTGGAGGAACCATAAAGCCAGGAACAAATCTCCAGGCCATGTAATCACAAGGGGTTTATGCAAACCTCTTAAAGGAGGTTTACACAAACATACATCCAATTTCCTCTTTGGAAAGGGCTGTTCCTTTCCAATGAGTCAGTGTTTAACAGAGCTTGGAAAAGCAGGAGCCTGTCGGCTGGAAGAAGATGGGGTTTTAAAACTAAACCTATTCTTTAAAGGAGAAAATAATCCTTAAGCTGCATGAACATGGCCTGCCACAGGCAGCGGGGATGAGGATTGTGTTATCGAGGTGCTCTATGGGCCACGTTGCCTTTCCAGGCTGCGGGAGCCTCTGCTTGCCTGCACCTGCCTTGTTATCTGCCTCCTGCAGACAAGGCTTGCCTTTGTGCGTGCGTCTCTCTGAGCACGTATCTGTGAGCAAGGCTGGGATTTCTGGGCTCCAATTTTGAATGAGATGGAGAACACACTAAGCAAAGCCTCTGCCTCCTGCGTCTCAGTCGCGGGATAGAGTTCATTCCATGTTCCCATCTCATGAGAAGAAATGGGCTGCATTGCGTGTGTGCATGGTGGGATTGTGCTGTAATATGCTATATTTAAGTACTGGAATAGTGGCCTTTTTAACAAAGCTGGAAAATTATTTTATTAGTCTTTCTATAAATTCAAAATCTGAATCATTCGTGTCCTAAGATCGAGATCAAAGACTCACGATTTTCAATTGTACGTAAACAGACAGACTGCCAGACAGTCTATCAGCCTGGCCTGCGTGTCTCACATTTCCAGTTAGCCTCCAGCTTATGGCATCACAAAGCTTCTATTGCAAGAAAAATAATTCTCTGTTCTCCCAAACAAGTGGAATGAGAACTGAAAGGGATTCAGGTAATTCTGCACTGGGATCTCCATCTGTAGATGATAACATTAAAGGAAACAGATGAATCAGAGATGGCTCATTGAAACCAATACTAGAGCTCTCAAGAAAGTGTGGTGCCCTGACTCTCTTTCCTTCCCCAGAAAAGTTTGTTTAAAAAAGATCTTCGAAGCAACCAAACGAGAGATGGGGAGCGGTGGTTAAATGAGATTTTACCAAAGGCGGCGGAGGTGCGGGGACACCTTGCCTCTGTCCTCGTCGACTGACGTCAGAAATCGCAGTCCCGAGGGGAGTCAGGCTGACCTGCGGACCTCTGTACCATCGCTCATCTCACACCAACCTGGAGAGACCGACAGGCAAGCCAGAGACGCAAACAAACGGCAGCTGCGAGGGTGGGTTGCACGGGCATTTTTTTTTTTTTTTTTTTTAATCAGGTTCAGCCTTTTCCCTCCTCCCTTCCCGGCCGTTCGACGCCGCGCTCGCTCCCCGCAGATTTCGCTCCCGATCCGCCAGAGGGCGCCGGAGTCCGCGTTTCCGCGCCGCGGCCCGGCAGCCAGGATGGGCTGAGGCGAGAAAGCGACCAGGTGTTCCCGGATGGTGGCTCTAGCCCGGCCAGCGCCAGGTGGGGGTACTCTGTGCGCCCTGGTGACTCGCAGGGCTGCGGGGAAGCCGAACCCCCCACGCAGGCGCCGCCCGAGAGGGGCGCTGACCAGCGTGCAGGGGGGCGGCGGGGAGCGACTGCAGGAGGACCACGGTGTGGGACAACCTGCCCAGGGACCAGGGACCGCGTAGCCCCGTGAAGAAGAGAAGATTCAAGGGCTCCGGGAGTGGCCCTACTTTTCTGAAAAGGACTTTAGTTTGAAAGAGGAAATAGGCTTATTTTATGTGGCTCTAGCCGCAGAACTGGGACTTGTAGATAATATTTATCAGCAGAGAGATTTCGGCTCGGCACAGGAAGAACTTTGCAGTGTGGAAGGCAGCATGCTGTAGGCAGGTGGGCTGTGGAGGAAACCCCGAGGAAGGTCTGGCCTGCCATTACTACCTCCACGACTTGGACAAGTCACTTAACCTCTCTTAGCCTCAGTCTTCTTCTCTGTGAAATGGGGATAATGTTGTCTACGTCACAGGGTTGTTGTGGAGATTCAATAATTTGAACAAAGTGCTCAGCATAGTGCCTAGCACTTGTAATTTTATTTTTGAGAGCTCAGTTAAAAAAATGTAGTAGCTGGCCTTGAACTCCTACTCCGCGAAAGGCGTTGTGCCATCTCCCGTCCATTATCTCTAAGCCGCCAAACACCCTGCGAGGAAAGCGTTCCTACCCTTACAGCGTGTCCCAGAAGTCACCATACATAGGGAAAATGGGAAATCGTAGCTAAATATGCCTTTATTTACAAAATATTCATTAAAAAATCTTACAAAATTTTTCCT
>RJWJ010049762.1:0-10137 GCA_004363605.1 Indri indri | reverse complement strand
GACCGTGTGGCCTGCAAAGCTGAAACATATTACTATCTGTCCCTTTACAGAACAAGTGTGCTGACTTTTGGGCTAGGGCATTGGTTCTTAGTTGCATTTTGTATGCACATTAGGAGGCTGTGGGAAATGGGAGGTGGGTCTTGGCTGTCATCGTATTTGGGAGCCTCTATCTGCTTTGACTGGGAGGAGCCAGGGACGTCAAACATCTGGCAACACGTGGACTCATCCTGTGTCACAAAGAGCCCTCTTACCCCAGATGCCAGTATCTCCCACCACTGAAGCAAATCAATCATGTAAGCAAGCACACAGCCAATCTCTCATGGCAGCACAGTCCCCCAGCTACCGCCACGTTTCTCTTTTGTTCTTTACAGCCAAACTTGCAGGAAGATTGTCAAGATGTTTTCATCTTCGCTTCCCCAGTCACGCTGCAGGACACTTTACTCACAATCCGTGGCCACCATTCTGCTGCCAGTGTTCTTGTCGAGCTCCAGGGGGGGCCTTCCTGCTGTGAGTCTAAAACCCACTTCTCTGTCCCCGTCACACTGACTCTCTCAGCAGCATCTTCCCTGTTGACTTCTCTCTCTGACAAATTTTGCCTCCAGCTCAGGGGCACCATGCCGGCCTGGTTTTCCTGCCCCCTGCCCTGTCCTGTTCTGTCCGGGATTCTCGGCCGGCTGCTCTTTCTCTCCCTGATCTCGGAATCTCAGGGATCCTCCAGCGTGGTCCTATGTTCCGTTCTTCTCCCTGCATACACTCTCCCCAGTTGATGTCATACAATCTGCGATTCTCCATTCCTTCTCTATGCTGTTGACCCGATACGTATATCTCGAATCTAGGCCTTCCCTGCCCCCTGCTCCAGACCCAGAGGCTGCCCAGGCAACACCTCCCCTTAAGAGTTTTGCAGACATCCCGACGCGAATATGTCCCAAACATAAAGTGCAGCTTTCCTTTAAAACCTGCTCTCTCACTACCCCAAGTCTACGGCACCACCGTCCTCAGAGTTGCCCAGGCTAGAAATTTAGGGTTCAGCCTTGATTTTTCCCTTCCCATCTGACCTGCCAGTACATTCCATTTTCTGGGCCCCCAAAACACATCCTCCCTGCTATGGTCTGAATGTCTGTGTCCCCCCAAAATTCCTGCACTGGAATTCTACCCCCTCATCTGTAATGTCCTAGGAGGTGGGGCCTTTGGGAGGTGATTAGGTCACCAGGGTGGATCCTCTGTGAGTGGGCTTAGTGACCCTACGGAAGAGGCCCCAGGGAGACGCCTTGCCCCTTTCACCATGTGCTGATAGAGCGAGAAGGCACCATCTGTGAGGAAGGGCCCTCACCAGACACGGAATGTGCTGGCTCCTTGGTCTTGGACTTCCCAGCCTCCCAAACCGTGAGCAATAAATGTGTGCTGTTTATGAGCACCCGCCTACGGAATTCTGTCACGGCAGCCCAGGCGGACTAAGGCAGGCCCTCTGTCCGCTGTGTCTATGTGCTTTGCACCCCCTGAGTGCAGACCACCTCCACCTGCACCCCGGACACTGCGATAGCCCAGCACGTCTCTCTGCGCCCCCGCCCAGGCCATTGTCCGCAGCCTTCTTCAAGCATCGACTGAGCGCCTACCACTTGCCGGGCACCGAGAATGAAAAGTGAGGGAGCACACATGTACTAATAGTCTGAATTAATTGAGGGGCACGGAAACAGGTGAAGATTGTTGGAAATCAGGAAGGGGGCGGGGGGGGGGGAGGTGGGGACAGTGAAAACGTACCTCGCAGGTACAGTGAACAATATTCAGGTGGCGGGGCACTTAGAGCCCTGACTAAAGCATTTAAAGCCATCCATGTAAAAAAATTTGTACCCCTTTAATATTTTGAAATAAAAAAAAATTTTTTTAAAGTGAGGGAGAGAGCGAGCTGGCCCTGCCCTCCTCCGGCTCTGCAGGCGAGAGAAACTGACCTGATACCATGCGGTCAATGCTGCGGAGGCTGCAAACAGTCGCCGTCGTGTGGCCACGATGGGTATTTCTGCGTAAGCAACATGTCCGTTGAAACTTTTATGCAGATCACGCCGGGTTTCCTGGCCCTGGTGAAGAGCATTAGGCTTGGTATGAGGATCTTTGAAGGGTTTAAAGCAGAGGGATTATGGGATCTTGTTTACATTTTAAGAAGATCCCTCCAGCTGCTGCTTGGACGATGGATTGCGGTGGGGCGAGGTCAGGTGGAGGACGGCCGCCCTGACCGGCACAGCTCTTGGCCAAGGGGACGGGACCGGCCTGTGTGACCCGCAGGGCTGGGAGTGGGATGGGCGGGTGGCACCCGAGGAAGACGGAGGTGCTCTTTCTGGAAGGGGAGTGAAAGCTGGGCAGGGGAAATATAATAGCTGTCTCCTTCGGGGACCAGGGTGGGATGCATAAAAGGGAAAATTACGCAGCTGAAGAGCATAAGGAAATAAAGGGCCTTCTACACCTCGGTAATGCTTGCTGCGTGAAGAGCGAGCGCAGGCGTGACAGATGCAGGGCTGTGCGCGCCAGGCCCAAGAGGACCCTCCTCCCTCCTCCTCCTCCTTCGGGAAGAGGGTGGAGGCAGAGGCGGCGGCTGTCGTGGTTTCTCAGGGACATAACGCTTACAAAGCTGTGGCCCCCGTGGTCCGGTCTGAGGAAAGGCCTGTGGCATCAGGAACGCAGTCCCGCAGGAAAAAGCAACGTCAAAACAGCATCATTTCTCTATTTGTCACTCTCAAGGAAGGGGACTAACGCCCTAACTTTGTCTCCCACCTGCGGATTCTCCTACCTGCCTTCCAAACGCTGCAGAATCCCTTCTGCAGCCGCGACCCGCACGCCTCTTATGCTCTGCACCCCCTCTTTCCTCCCGAGAGCCCTCCCAAGGCGTGGAGAGAGGAGAAGGGAACAGACGGAGCCAGCAGCACGGAGGCAGCAAGGCTCCGGGTGCGCCCGGATGGGAACCGCTGTTCCGCGCACATGGCCTGAAGCCGATTTCCGCAGCTATCAGAAAGAACCCCTCCTGGGACACTTTCCTCAAATCCTGTCTTCCTCACCCACCGTGTAGTCATTTGTTTAAGTGAAGAAATATCTGTGGGGTGCCCACTAAGTGCTGGGCACTGCTCTGAGCATCAGAGAAATAGTAGACTAGACATCGTCCCTGTTCTTGACAAGCTAATGGTTAACTGAGAGAGACAGAGAAGTAAGTAAATGCTTACAGATTAAAGCAGCCTGGTGGCGTGGGGACAGGGGTGAGGTCGGCTGGGTGGGCTTTCTGGAGGAAGTCGTATGGACACTGAGGTTTGAATGGTGAACAAGTGAGTAGGCACGATCCAGGCAAAGTGTGTGTGTGTGTGTGTGTGTGTGTGTGTGTGTGAACGTGTGAGTGTGAGTGTGTGTTCTTGGGGTATGGTAGGGGACATTCCAGACAGAGAGACGCCTGTGTACAACGGGTATGAATCTCAGTCCACAAACCCAGGCATGCAGGAACTGGGCTTGTTTTCCCAACAACTTAATTTCTCTTTCGAGACTCCATTCCACTGGGGTTCCCTCCCTTTCCCTCAAGGTCATGGCCAAGTTCCAGAGGCTTGTATAGCTGTCGATGGGGAGTAGGGCACAAGAGCCCATTCTCAATTCCCTCTGTCCACACGGTACCCCAGGCTGGTCCTAGAGCGCCCTCGCATCCCAGTGCTTTCTGCCCCGCGGCATCTTTCCCTGGAGTAGGGAGGGAGGGAGAGATTCCAGGTAAGGGAAGCGAATGCCAGGGGTCAAGGAGACTCAGTTAATATTTAAAAACAGGAGCCAGGCTCTCGCTGGCTTGGGCACAGCAAGGTACAGGGTGGTTGTGGGAAGTGTGCGGGGACCAGAGGGGAGGCAGGCCAAGGCAGAGGGCCAGATGTCCTGGAGCCTGAATGTCTTGCTCAGGAGCGTGGCCTTGGTTCTGGCTCCGGAGGTTACTTTGAACACCAAGCAGCATGTCCCAGGCAGCAAGGGCATCCTGCTCTCTGGAGGAGTCCTGGGCCCCTCACACTGCCTCTTTCATCCATGAAGAAGGGCGGGCTGAGCCTGACAGTGGTCACTGCTCTCTCCAGCAGAGGTGGGCTCTTGAAAGCCACCTGGGAGTCTCACAGCGTCCCCGGAGCCGGAGCAGGCAGTGAGAGGCATTCTAGGTGGCACTCTAGGGCTACATGCACCTGTTCTGTCTGTTACTGGAGAATCCGAGGGTAGCAAGCGCCTGGGACTTTGCTGGGGTCGTGGAGCTTACAGAGCCCGCATCCCATCCGCACCCAGGGCACAACTTCCTCCCTTGCAGACAAGCAGCCCTCCGGATCTCTCTCCTGATTTAGTTTGACTTGCTTCTTAGCATCAGCAGGTCAATTTTGCAATGTATTAGGCAAACCACAGCTCTGGGTAGAGGCTTAGCAGGTAAATCAGAGCTTAAGTGTTTTCTATTTTATTAAATATGTGACGGAAGAAGGGAAATAAAAGGGACTATTTAAAAAGAGATATTCGGAAGCTGTCCTCAGTAGAGTTCAGCATCCTCTCCAAACCAGCTCCTTCTTATACCTTTTTTTGTTCTTGGCCTGATGGGTCACTCAAGTGGGATGAAGCTGCCTCTGGGCATTTGCGTATGCTGTTCCACCTTCCTGGTAAGCCCTTCCTCCTCCATCTGGAGACCGTCTCTTCCCGATTCCAGATTATCTTCAAAGTCCCCTCTTCTTGGGAGGCTCCCGTGACTCCTTCAGGTTAGGCCAGAGCTCCCCTAATCTCCCGCATTTCTGTCCCTGCCACCTGGCAAGGAGGTTGGTGAGAGCAGAGATTGTGTCGTATTCGATTAATTTGTTATTTCACTGGGCTCTTCTTTGACCACTCTCTTTAGAAGATTGTCTCCTCTTGTCATTTCTCTTTTTGTGCCCCTCTCCAGACCCTTGTTGCATTAAATAATAATAATATTTTAAAATATTTCTTATTATGACAATATATGCTCCTCATGGAATTTAATTTTTTTTCTTACATACAGAGAAGGAAAAGAAGAAAACTAAGCCACTCTTAATTCACCACCACTGTCCCTCCATCAAGATGGCCTTTGCTAGCATCTTGGTATGTTCCTTCAGCTTTTTTTCCCCTCACAACTAATTATTCATGTATATTTTAATAGTATCGTATAGCATATATGATTTTGTAATGTTTTAGTTTTTAATTTTTTTATGTAACAACCTATCATTTCTATTCTGCTCCTGCTAAGTTTAATGTAATGAGATTCAATCCAGATCTTTTGCTGTAAGGATGGACCTGAAGCTGGGAGGAGGGGACCCTGGGCACGTCAGGGTCGCTGTGTGCCAAGGCAATGAGAGCAGGACTGTCACGATTTGAACCATCCAGCGCACAGCCCATGCTTGGGCCTTTCGGCCCCCGTCCCAGCTGGTGAACACCCTCTGTGCTACCAGTACACAAGCTGGCTGTGCTGGGTTCCTGCTGTTTCCACTTGGAATATGGAACCTGCGGAGGTTTACGACCTACAGAATTTGTCGCAAACCCAGAGCAGACTTCCTGAAACGGCCCAGTCGCAAATATTTCAAGTATCAGGGAGGTATATGTTTTCTTTTTTGGGTGGCCAGAGATGCAGTTTTAGCAACATTACTATTTCTGTCTATATTTGAGGGTTTAAAAAAATATTGCATTTTCCCCTACTTGTTTTATTGTTTTTTAAAATTTCAGAATATTGTGGGGGTACAAGCATTTTGTTTACATAAATTGCTTTTGTACAGTTTGAGTCAAAGTTATTATACCCATTAGGTATGAATTTACCCATCCCCCCCACTCGCTTGATTTCCGATGAGTGTTATTTCCATGTGTGCACATAGTTGTCGATCGATGAGTTCCGATTTAATGGTGAGTACATGCGGTGTTTGTTTCTCCATTCTTGTGATGCTTCACTTAGAAGAATGGGCTCCAGCTCCACCCAGGTTAGCACAAGAGGCATTAGTTCACCGTTTTTTTAATGGTTTAGTACTCCGTGGTATACATATACCACATTTTGTCAATCCACTCATGTATTGATGGGCACTTGGGTTGTTTCCACATCTTTGCAATTGTGAATTGTGCTGCTATAAACATTTGGGTGCAGGTGTCTTTTTTTAATAAAATGTCTTTTTTTCCTTTGGGTAGATGCCCAGTAATGGGATTGCTGGATCAAATGGTACTTCTACTTGTAGCTCTTTGAGGTATCTCCATACTACTTTCCACAGAGGTTGTACTAGTTTGCAGTCCCACCAGCAGTGTTTACATACTTGTTTTATTCTAATGTGCCTGGTACAGGGTCAGACATGCGGATTAAACTGAGCCAGTCAGATTAGTGGCCCAAGGTGGGGACCAGAGTTACCATCTTCCCAACATTATAGGGTCTGGGAAAGGAACCTGTCCTGGCCCCAGCCCACCCCCAGACTCTCACATAACACCAGCCCCTATGTCACCCTGACATGCTCTCTTCAAGGTTACTGAGATCCACAAGGCCATTCACAGAAGCCTGGCTTCCCAGAGCATCTGGAGCCATCTGGAAGGGGCGGGTGGTAAATCTGCCCAGCACCTGGACCTGGGCGTCTGTCCAGCGGTTTCTTTCGGCTCGGGATTTGCCACTCCTTACCACAGCCACGAGAGGGCGACGATGCTCCATCCGCTAGAGAGAAACTGCCCATCCCTCCCCAGAGCAGGGAGCCTGGCAAGGCCCTGCCCTGAACCTTCCCGCTTCCAGGCTCACTGCCTTGTGGCCAGGATGCGGAGAGGGTGGTCCAGAGGGCTGTGGCCCTCAGCCGCTGCCCAGGCTGTCCCACTGCCCTTTGCCTGTCTGCGCACCTTTCCCCAGCCAGGGGGGCCGGGCCCGTGGGAGGAAGCTGCTCAGGGGCCGCCGCCAGCAGAGTCGTGCGAGCCTCTTGGAGGAAGACAGGCTGGTTGTACCAGAAGGAAAATGTCTCCTGGGACCTTTGTCCCGCCCCGGGGGGCTCCTCCACCATGCTGCCCACCGGCTTCTGGGCCTGGGCAGCCCCTTTCGGCAGAGAGTGCTCAGGCCAACTGCTCTCCAGCCCCCAAGGTCCAGCTCTGGGGCTACCTGTGGGAAGGCGCCCCCAGCCCCGGGGCCTCTGTAAATCACAAGCCCGTCTGAAACAAGCCCAGGGCGGAAGGACAGCAAGGTCGGGTGGCAGGGATGTCTCTGGAGTCGGATCCGGACAGCCCTGGGACCACCTGTCAGAGGGGACAGAGGCCGAAGGGGGCTGCGATGGCTCGGAGTCACGGAGAGGATTCTTTTCTTGTGGATGGGGGGCGGGGGGGGGCCAGCAAAGGGAGGGGGGGGGTCGGTTACAGGGCAATTGGGGCAGACGGGGAAGACAGCTTTCTGATGTTCCTGTCCTGGGGTTGCCATGGGAACCTTCTCCCAGAGCTCTGTCTCCCACCTCCGCGGCGGGGTGGGGTGGGTCTCCCCGGGGGGCCCCGAGGCGGGCCTGGGCCAGTGCTGAGGCTGTGGGGGTGGCTTGGCTGCAGACAGCTCAGCCGGAGAAGGCCTGGCCCTTCCCACGCCCCTCCTGGAATGCAGGGCTGCTCCTGGGAGCCGAGCAGAAGTGTGACTTTCCCTCTGGAGTCTGAGGTCAGTCAGCCTCCCAGGCCTGGGGCCGGCATTCTTGACGGGAAGCCAAGAGAAGCAGAGGGCGAGGGGCCGGGCAAGCCCCCGGCATCGGCATCGCACCATCGCCCGGCTTCATTCTTCGCGGGCAGGAGGTGTGCTAATGCCGGGAATTCCACCCTGGGTGCGGGCCGGACGATGCAAATACCAAGGCTCTGCAACTGGGGAGCCCCTGTGCGGGGAGCTGGGGATATGGACACAGTGTCACCTGCAGATGCTGCAACAGTGTCGCGGGACAGGCTCACCGAGGCAGTATGGAGCCATCAGGGCTGCCATGAAGGGAGGCCTGGGGGTGTGGGAGGACAGGGGAGGGAGTGGGGCGGAGGGTGGGCAGGTGGTGTAGAGGGCCTATTTTACTCTTAAACAAATAACTGCCATAGCTTAGCACTTCCTTACGCAGTTTGACTGATACTCCTCTTACTTTAAAGATCCAGAAACTGAGGCTCAGAGAGGGCAAGCAACTTGCCTAAGATCCCACAGCAGAGGCAGGCCTGGACCCCAGGTTTGTCTGTCTCCTTAGCTAGAGCAAACCCTCATCCACCACCCCCCAAACACCTGCTCCAGCTGAGATGCCAGGACGCAGCCTCTCAAGGGCCTGAGGGAGGGCTGTGGAGGGGCCCAGTCGAGGCAGGAAAGTGAGGCTCAGAGGTGGCCTCCCCATCGTACAGCTCCAGGGGGCACATTCACGTACCCTCAGGGGGCCCCTTGCCGGGGCAGAGCACAGGTGTGAACTCAGGTCTGTGCAGCCACCCTAAGCAGGCCCACGCAGTCCTGGGAGATGGCGGAGGCCTTCCCGAGGCCACTGGGAGAGGCAGGAGAGAAGCGTCTGAGACTCTCAGTCTGGGGAAAAGGTTTCCACCTGGGCAGCCCAGAGCTGGGAGAGGAGGAGGCTGAGGAAAGCGGACCAGGCTGCCTGAGGCACTCGGTTTTGATGCAGCCTACCCCCCAGGCTTCTGGAAGCTTCTCCTTGGGTGCATGTAACAGCCAAGGTCAGGGTTCTGTTCCCATAGCTGGATGCCTGCAATATTCTTGTTTCCACATCCCTATGTGGGAGCCAAACCTGCTCCGCGGAGCCGGGAGGGCTGAGCCTGAAGGGAAAAAGCAGAGATTCCCCGTCCCTGGAATTGAGTGAAGGGTCGCCATGTGTCAGGGGTAGCTGAGGGCTTTCCTCTGCCCTTCTAGGTGCTGAGTCTGGCTGGCTTCCTTTTTTTTTTTTTTTTTCCTCTTCTCTCTTTTCTTCTTCTTCCCCCAAACCCCTAGCCCGCCCTCCTGCTGGCAGACAAGCCGTGATGCAGTGGGCAGAGCCGGCCCTGGTCCAAATCCTGCCCCCCAGCCCACGAGCAAGGGGGTTTGGGGCAGGCCACTGCCCTCTCTGAGCCCCCTTCCCTTGCGTGTGAAAGGGTCCGTGACACCTGCTGACGAGTTGTTTGTGGGGGTCCATGAGATCACAGGGGCACGTGCTCCAGGCCCATTTGTACTTGAGAACCGTGGAGTCTGGATCCAGGAAACGATTGCAGACAGAAAGGGCGGAGGCCACACAGACCGGA
The DNA here is from genome assembly GCA_004363605.1 of Indri indri. Classification (NCBI taxonomy): domain Eukaryota; kingdom Metazoa; phylum Chordata; class Mammalia; order Primates; family Indriidae; genus Indri; species Indri indri. The sequence goes on along the minus strand of RJWJ010049762.1, from coordinate 927 downwards.
ATAGGGTTACTGAGTCTCTGAGTCTTGACTTTCTCTCCAACAAAATGAGAGTAGCCATGGGGCCCACTTCAAAGAGCTGTTGTGTGGATTTAATGATGTCGCGATGTCCTTTACACACAGAAAGTGCTCATTAAATGATCTGTTCTTCTTCTTCTTATCATTATTATTATCTTTTTGGAAGATTGTTTGTCCTGCAGGAACCCAGGGAATGGGGGAAGAGAAGTCTCCATACCTATAGCAGGGCAAAACTCCGCTGACACTTGCTGCACTTCAGGCAGCAGAGGGTGATGAGGGTCAGGGCACAGGGTTTGCAACGAAGCACTGGAGAAGTATGATGTGCCAGGGAGCGTGGCCTGGGCTTTAGTGAGCTTGCGGATGCCAGGGGAAAGGATGCCTATGTTACATCACTAAATGATCCAGGGCCGTTATGCCCTGCACTGGATCTGTCCCGGCAGCCTCAGAACTGCACTGGTCTGAACATGTCTGTTTACGGGCTGCCTCCCCCTGCAGATTGGCTGGTTCTGGAGGGCAAGGGCTATGTCATACTTATTTTGTATCAGGTGTGGGCACTGACAGAGACTGGTTCGGGGATTGAGCTTTTGATACAAGGGGTAAAAGGAAAAACAGCCCTGGGACTTTTCCTGAACCTTCTTTAAAGGGTTACTAAGCTGGCATGATATAAGTTGAGTCACTGGAGGTCATCTTGGTTACAATGAAGGGAGAGCCTGCCTGAGAGTGACAACAACCCCAAGGGAAGCAGAACTGAGAAGCAGAGGCAGATGACCAATGACATCATGTGAACACCTGGATCCAGCCATTCCTGACGCTAGCGTGACTTGTTCAGTTGTGTGGGTCAGTAAATTTTGTCTCCTCCCTTTTTTTCTTTCTTTCTTTCTTTCTTTCTTTTTTTTTTTTTTTTTTTTTTTT
>RJWJ010049761.1:0-10135 GCA_004363605.1 Indri indri | reverse complement strand
TCCCACTTGTCTGTTTTTGCTTTTGTTGCCTGTGCTTTTGGTGTCATATCCAAGAAATCATTGCCGAGACCAAGGTTAGGAAAAGTTTCCTCTACATTTTTGTCTAGGAGTTTTAGTTTCAGGTCTTATGTTGAAGTCTTTAATACATTTTAAGTTGATTTTTGTGTGGTGTAAGGTAAGAGTCCAATTTCATTCTTTTGCATGTAGATATTCTGTTTTCCATACCCTTTATTTTTTATCTTTTTTGAGACAGAGTCTCACTCTCTTGCCCGGGCTAGAGTGCCATGGCGTCAGCCTAGCTCACAGCAACCTCAAACTCCTGGGCTCAAGGGATCCTCCTGCCTCAGCCTCGCAGGTAGCTGGGACTACAGGCACGCGCCACCATGCCAGGCTGATTTTTTCTATTTTTAGTTGTTTGGCCAATTTCTTTCTATTTTTAGTAGAGACGGGGTCTCGCTCTTGCTCAGGCTGGTCTGGAACTCCTGAGCTCAAACGATCCGCCTGCCTCGGCCTCCCAGAGTGCTAGGATCACAGGCATGAGCCACCATGCCCGGCCGGATGGGATTGTTTTCTTAATTTCCTATTTGGCTTGCTCATTGTTAGTGTAGAGAAATCCAACTGATTTTTGTGGATTGATTTTGTATCCTGCAACTTTGTTGACTTTGTTAGCTCTAACAATTTTAAAAAAATCTTTATGGTTTTCTACATGCAAGATCATGCCATCTGTAAATAGAGATAATTTTACTTCTTCCTTTCTGATTTGGATGCCTTTTATTTCTTTTTCTTGCCTAATGCTCTGGCTAGGTCTTCTTGTATTTTGTTGAATAGAAATGACAAGAATAGACATCCTTGCCTTGTTTCTGATTTTAGAGGAAAACTTTTAGTTTTTCACTGTTGAGTATGCTGCTAGCTTTGGCCATTCCTTTATGGCCTTTATTATTCTGAGGTAATTTCCTTCTATTCCTAATTTGATCAGTGTTTTTATCATGAGATGACATTGAATTTTGTCAAATGCATTATCTGCAGCAACTGAGATGATCATGTGGTTTTTATCATTGTTCTATTAATGTTGTATATAACATCGATTGATTTTTGTATATTCAACATGCTTGCATCCCAGCAATAAATCCCACTTGGTCATGGTGTATAATCTTTTCACTGTGCTGTTGAATTCTGTTAGCTAGTATTTTGTTGAGGATTTTTGCATCTCTATTTATCAGGGATATTGACCTGTATTTACCATTATTTATAATAGTTCAAAAGTTTTTTTAATCTGCTAACTCCAATGTCTGAATCATCTGAAGGGGCTGCTTCTAATGCCTATTTTTTCTTTTGATTAGTGGTTATATTTGCCAGCCTTTTCACATGTCTTATATGTAAAACAACAACAACAACAACAACAACAACAAAACCTTTTCTGGACTTTGTATAAAAGAACTGTGGAGACTGAAGTTGATATTATTTCCTCCCAGAGCGTTTGCTCTTTCCCCTGTTTAGTGCTGATCACCTCAGCCATTGAGCTGGGTTGGGGCTGGGCTGCAGCTTTAGGGAGACTAATTTGCCTCCAGGGTGTCACAGTGAAGTTTGTTGTGTTTGTTGCAGAAGATCTCTTCGGTGGGACTCTGTCTCCCAGTGAGCTCGTTCTGCGTTTCTAGCCCACCCCTCTAACCCAGGCCTCCCCAGTGCTCAGAAGATTTCCTAACAGGAAGAGTGGCTGTGCGTTTAGGACTCCACTAGACTTAACCCGTCATGCCGGCCACAGTGGCTGGCAGAAGCTCTGCTGGTTTCTCTCCTGTCTAAGCCAAGTCTGATTCTTACTCAGCCTGTGCCCAGACTCGGGAGTGCCCCCCAGCCAAGAAGGCAGCTCCCAATCTCAGTTCTTCTTGGAAAGACTCTTCCTCTTCCGTAATTTTAGTCCATCCAATCCTTTTTGCTTCTACGGCTGTCCAGTGATTTTTTTTAAAAAAATGATTTCGTTACCTTATTTTTCTTAAATTTTAAAACTCTGTAGCAGGAGAATAGCCTATGACTCACTATTCCCTACTCAGAAACAGGACTCAAGTTTCGCTATGTTCACTACCTACTTTTTACTCCAGCCCCGTTCCGCTCCACCCCTACCCCAAATTCACCTTTGATGGGTGTCTGGTTGTTTTATGCTGTTGCCATTTTATACCTGAGCTACCTGAAGCCCACCCGAGGATCTTTCGGTCACTGCCCCAGTACTCTCCCATCTCATCCCACCTGTGGGCAGGGTGCTTTAGGCCTGAGCTCCAAGCGTGTCCTAGGGCTAGTGTCTGGTTCATGCAGATATTGTTGCGTACCCAGCGTAATGCCTGGCAGATGGTGGGTACCCAGTATTCGGGCGAGTGCATGGGCTAGGGGTAGCGGGTTGCTGGCTGACACTTGAGGGTGGAGGGTAAGGGGCAGAGGGTTCAGAGGAGAAGGTTACGCCAGTCCTTGTTCTGAGCAGGGTGTGGTCAAATCACAGGAACGTTCAGCCTGAGTATGCGGAAAGTACTCCATGACGCCGCTGGTGGTCTTGAAGAACAAAAAGCAAGCGTAGAGAAGGCCTCCCGCCTGGAGCTGCAGTGAGTTGGCACAGCACACTTGACCTTCTCTGGCCGGAGGAGGGAGATGCCACGAGCCTCCCCGGCTCTAGGAAGCCTCTGCGGTGGTCGGGGAGGGCCCCCAGAAGGCCAGAGGCTTGGGACCTGCAGGCAGCTTGACTTCACAGGTGGCAGCTGTGGCAAGAGAGCCCGAGGCCCGGTTCTAGCCCAGCTCAGCTGAAAGACTGGGCAGTGAAAGGGGGAAAATATAAAACTGAAGCGCTCAGATGGGGCCCTGCCCCCGAGCCAGGCTCAGATTCACCAGGGCCAGCTTCCCTGCAGAGGTCATTTCTACACGTCCAGGGGATTGCCTGGGACCCATGGCCAAGGCTCTGGTCCTGAGCAGACATTTGCGTTACTTCCCTGGTCCACAGGGAAGAGCAGGCGGCTCGCTGCTTGTTCCTTCCCATCTGGGTTTCTCCCCTACCCACTCCATCCACTCCATCCTTATTCCTGACCAAGTCTCAAATAATTTTGGTTCATTCAAAAAAAAATTTATTGAGATCCTGCTGATTGCTAGACCTTGTGCTAGGTTCTAGAGATCCAAGACATTCCAGACAGGTCCTGCCTCACAGAACTCACAGTTCACTCGGGGAGATGGACATGCAAACTTGTGACTGCAATTTTATGTGGTAAGTGTTGGGAGTATTAGAACAGGGATGACTCAGAGGACAATCCACCTGACTGAGTGAGTGGGTCGAGTAAGGAAGGCTTCATAGGAGAGGAGATTTTAGATTGGGTTTTGACATGTAAGTAGGAGTTTGCCAGGCACCCACAGAATCTTTGTGGTTCTTGACATTCCTGTGGGGGGATATCAAACAAGGCAAAGGTAGGGCTTCTCTGAGGGAGGGTGGGTAGAGGATATTTAAATATTCCACAAGGGGTCAAAGTAAGGCCAGAACGGAGTATCAGGTCTCCAAGGAGGAAAGCACAGGTGGCAGAAGAGTGGCAGGGCTTTCTGGGCCAACCGAACCTGGGCTTTGCTAACGTTAATTACACACTCACTCAGTGAGGGGCCCTGGGGAGTCTGGCCTCCCCAATCAGGCCCTTGCAGGGTGGCGGGTGGAGGGACATCACGTGAAGGAAAGCCTCACGCTAGGGAGGAGCGGGATCTCGCTGAGGCCCTGGTGTACCAACGGCGGGAGCAGGTGGCACTGCTGGCCCTCCTGAATGGGAAGGCAGATACGGAGGCGGAAGCTTGGGCCAAGCGGCAGAAGCTGGCCCTGATGTCCCCATGGGCTGGAGAGCGCTTCCCGGAAGACATCGAGGACAGCTGGAGCAAGTGGGAGTCGCAGGGCAAGCAGGTGAGGCTGGGGGAGCATGGGGATGGGCAGAGAGGCTCCCCCGCCCCCCACGGCTTCACTCTGGGCACGACTCCTGCAGGTGAGCAAATTCTTGGGAACGGCATACAAGCTCAGGGAGCGGTGGCGCGACACTGGGTTCCTGTCCGCCCACGTGCAGCAGGGCTGGATGAAGCAGCAGGTGAGGCAGGACCCCGCTCCCCGAGAAGCTGGGGCGGAGCCAGGGCATCCCACCCCATCAGCGCCACCCGTGCCCCACATGACCCTTCAGTGGGGGCGATGGGGCATTCGTCCTTTTAAAGGACGCTGGGCCACAGGCAGTTCTGGGGTGAAGCTGGTCTGGCTGGTTCGTTTGCCAGGCCCCTGGCTGAGGCTGTCGGCACAGCTTAGTCCTTGAAGACGAGCCTTGTTGGGCCTATGGGACAAGGTCCTTGGTCCTAGCACCCGGCTATGGCCTTCAAGGCGTTTACCGCGGTGTGTGGCTGCTCATCTGCTTGTTAGTATATTTCCTGCCTGTGTCCCCGCCACTGTGGGTGCCCAAGAGCAGACACAGGTCTCATGGTGCCACAGTGAGGGACAAAATAAGTAGATGGAAGGAGTGGCTCTCCTTGGGGAGAAAAAGAGGGAGCAAGAGACTTTGGAGAGACCAGATTCGAGCTCCATCCTGCGTCTGGCCCGGGGAGGTCCCAGCCTCTCCCTCCTGTCTGCCACAGGGGTGTTATGGGCACCCCCCTCTCTCTGGTGGGGATTAGGAACAAATGAGATGATGGCAAAGGCCATGTCCCTGTAGGGGGAAGCTTGGTATGAGAGGGATCGCTCCGGGGAGCTCTCAGCAACTGGCCCTCACACAGGGTCCAGCCCGGGGCCTCGCTCTAAGAAGGGAACAGTCTGGGTGCCGACCTCACAGGGTTGCTGCGAGCACCAAATGATGGTGTGGAGGGAGGGCTGGGTGCTGGGCCTGGTGTCGAGTGGGCGCGGGCCTGTGGGCCATGGTCATTAGTGACAGCCACAGTACTCTGGTGACTTCTCCTTTTGCATGGGAAGACCTCCAGGCCCTTCCTTCCTGTGCGCCTGCCCTTGGTCCTGGGTGCCCTCGGCTCTAGCGGGTGCCCGCGTCCCCCTGCTCTGTTCCCGCAGATCTCGCCGCAGGTCTACCAGAGCCTGCACTGCGCTGAACTGACGCCCATCCAGCAGCCCAACTTCCCGACCAGCAGGGGCCCACATGTCCGCCTGGTGCCCCATGACATCCAGAAGGACCTGGAGCCTGGCCAGGAGCTGACCGTGATGGAGGCCACGGCCAGCATGCTCCCCGCCACCTCCTCCCCCTCTTCCTTTCTGTCCCCGACAGCCTCAGCCTCCAGGTTGCCGGACTCCACCTTGCCCGCCTTCCCGAGGCCCAAGTCCTCCAACTTCTTGCTGCGCCCCTGGTTGGCCTCCATGGCCCAGTCCACACACTCGGTCCCATCCCCAGTGTCCAAGCCCCCCCTGCAGAGGTCAGCGAGCCCCATGCCCAGGCCTCTGAAGACCACCTTCGTGTCCTCCGTGGGCAAGGGCCCCCACATCAGGTCCTGAGGTGCCCTGGCCTTCTCTCTACTCCTCCAGCAGGGCGCCCAGGCCCGTGGGGTCCTGCATGTCCCTGGTTTATGCCCTGCTAGGCCCAGAGGGTGTGGCCCTCCCCCCACCACCCCCTTCTGTCTCTCTGGTGAAGTCCACCTGTCTCCGCCCATCTTCTCTCTGGCTTCACACCAGAGTCCTGGAGAAGAGAATAAATTTTCTCAGATATGGGAGTCCCCAGGCAATGAGATTGGGCTGAGTGTCCTTTGGTGCCCTAGGTCCCCACTTGTCTCTGGGACCGGTCACATCCCCTGGGCAGACTCTGGGCAGAGGCAGGGAGGAGGGCCCCTCCCCTAGGACACATGGGTGCAGCTGGCTGAAGCCCGGGGTAGGGGTTTTGCAAGCCCCGTGCTGATGTGGCGGGTGGGTCACACTTCTGGGGCAGGGAGTTGGCTCGGAACATGGTTCAGCCCGTCTGATGTCTCCTGCTCCTGGTGTCTGTCTGTCCTTTCTCACCATGAGGAACCCTGCGTCTACAAGCTGCTCTGACCCGTCTGCAGCTTGATTCTCTCGGGGCCTTGGTTTCTTGCTGCCTCTGGGCCTCACAGCAGTGTAGAGGGGCGGATTAGGGAGGACTCCTACCGCTCCTTGGGGCACAGAACCCTCCCCAGGGTGTCCGTGGCCTGGTGTGGGGCGACCGGGGGCTGCTGGAGCCCTGCCTTACTCTCAGAGCCCCGGCCAGCCGGCCCTGGCAAAGCCACCCCTGTGATGAGATGAGCTGCTGGCAGCGTGCGGTCTGTGAGCTGGGGCTGTCCCTTCCCTGGCAGAACCATCAGAGCCCGGTTGGGAACAATGGTCCCTGCCCTGGCAGGCGGGGAGGACATGGCAGAGCTGTGACTCACACGGCTCACCTAGGGCCACTGTTCAGTCACACCCATTTGGCACGCTCCACCTCCAGGCCTGCGGTAGGGGCTGCCAGGGGCCCACCCACATTTGGGAGTCACAGGGTGTGAGTGCTAGAAGGCCCCCCAGGGCTCAGCTGGTCTAACCCTGTCATGATGTGTTTATTTTTTAGTGGGAAACTGAGGCCCAGAGAGGGGCTTCCTAGGGTCACAAAGCAAGTTAGTGGCAGAGACAAGAATTGAACCTGAGTCTTAGAAGTCCCAAGGCACCATTCCCCTTCCCCAGCTCAGTAGTATAATCAGTAGGTACGTGCCATGTGCTACATAACGTGTTAATATCTTCACAGCACTGCCATTTATCCCCATTTTATAGATGAGGAAACTGAGGTGCAGGCATGTGAAGGTCACATAGTGACTCAGTGGCAGCCAGGGCCCAGGGTCCTGGCTCTCTAGCACCATGTGTTGATTCTTTGAAGGCAGAGGTGGGCCCAGGAGGGACAGGTAGGATTTAGAAGGAAAAGTGTCCTAGAAGGAAACTGGAACATTCTAGGTGTCTTGAAAGGTGTGTGTCTGGAAGGCTAGTACTCTGACCCCGCCGCAGGACTGGTGTTTCCGGGAGGCCAGCGTGGCCTGGAGCAGGCTGCTCAGACACGGGAGGGGAGGGCCTGGGGCGGGGAGGCGACATGCGTAAGTTTCCTATCGCTGCTGTAACACGTTACCACAAACGTAGTGGTTGAAACAACACACATGATTTCACAGTTCTGGACTCTGAAGTCTGAAATCAGTTTCACTGGACTAAAGAAAAGGCGTCGGCAGAGCCGCGTCCCTTCTGCAGATGCCACGGGAGGACCGTCCCTGCCTTTTCCAGCTGCCGGGGGCCGTCTGGGAGCCGGGGCGTTCTCTGGCTCATGGCCAGCGTCAGGCTGCCATCTGCTCCTGCAGTCACTTCCTCTCTCACTCAGACCTCCTGTCTCTTTCTCTTTTTTCTTTATTTTCTTACCCAAATTCACACACACTCAAGTCCCACCTGGCTGTCTCTTTTGAGGACCCCGTGATGACACTGGGCCCAACTGGGTAATCCAGGGTAATCTCCCATCTCGAGTCCTTAAATTAATCACATCTGCGAAGTCCCTTGTGCCATGGAAGGTGACTGTCACACGTTCCAAGACGAGGACATGGACATCTTTGGAGGGCCCTTATTCTGGCTGCCACAAGGTGTGTCCAGCAAGATTCTCACCCTTCCTTTCTCTTTGGTCCCTGCTTGGCCCTGCAGATGCTCATGCCATCCTCGCTGTGCCCCCGCCAAGCAGGGCAGGTGGTCACTGCCCCCATTCCACAGGTGGGGAGACCAGGCCCAGAGAGGAACAATGACCGGTGTAAACTGAGGCCCCACCAGAACCCGGCCCTGGGCCCCTCAGACCACAGCTCTCTCCAGTCTGATTCATCTGGCTCATTTATCACGAACCTTAGAACATAGGTCATGCTCTTCTTCATATACGAAGATACCATTCCTGGGGGTCGGAGGTGGCAAAGCTTGAGGCCCCACCAGCCAGGCCCCGCCACCCTGAACCCCTCATGCCCTTTCAGATTCAGTGTCCATGCAGGGGCATAGCCTGGGGCCATGCTTACAGGGAGGTGGCACCCACGTCACCCCCAGACAGCCCAGGTCACCGGGCACTAGGCTGGCAGAGCTGAGGCCTGTGTGTGGAGCCAGTCGGGGCAGGGTCCCCAGGGATCAGCTCCCACATGGGCCGGAGAAGGCTGGGGAAGCCTCTGGCCCTTGGGTTTTCAAGCTGGGTCTGCCTGAGTCTCCATGAGCCACTGCAAGGGGAGGCAGACGGGGCAGGAGGTCCTGGGTCCCCTTACCCCCTCGCAACAGCCCCTACGTGTGAGCCTCTTACGTGCAGTTAGTGTCGAGGGTCTGTGCAAGGCGGCCTGTGGAGAGAGGGCGCTGAGGTCAAAGCGTGGGGAAACTACTCGCTCTGGTGCACAGATACCCACCCCCGTCCACGCACCAAGAGGTCCTTGGGCCTCCTTTTGAGCAGCCCCAGGGTCTGGGGGCTCTCACGGCACCTCACGGGTTTGTGGGGCTTAAAGCTTACACAACATTCCCTTGAGAAAACAAATCTGCAACAACAGGTACAAAAACCAGACTCAGGCCTTATCAGGGGCCCCGAAGCTTGAGCCTCATTAGCTTCCCAGGAAATCCGAGCCTGGCAGCCCTCGTTGTTTTTCACTTTCACAGCAAACATCCGTTAAGTGCCTTCTGGTCTAGAAAATTCTTCTTCACAGTGGAGCTGAAAAAGGCGCCCATCTGGGGCCCAGGATGGGCTGGGCCAAGAGGCTCATGGCTTGTGTCCCTGGGGTCCCAGGTCCTCCGTCTGGCCCCAGGAAGAGGCGCTGGGAACCAGGAACAATGTGCTCAGGGTGGGGGCACAGGGGTGAGGGGCCACCTGCCCGGGCCAAGCAGACCCCCGGCAGGCCTCCCCTGACCTGCCCACACAAAGCCCCTTCTCAGCTGGGACTTCTGCCCTTGCATCCTGGGCTCCTAGATGGCCCCTAAACGCTGGTAACAAAGTACCACACGCTGGGTGGCCTTAAACACAGAAATCTATTGCCTCGCCGTTCCCAGGCCACATCGAAAATCAAGGTGTCAGCAGGGCCACCTTGAAACCCGTAAGGGAGAACCGTCCTTGCCTCCTCCAGCTGCTGGCGTTTGCCGGCAGTCCCTGCTTGCTGCTCCTTGGCTTGTGGACGCGTCCCCAAGCTCTGCCTCCATTGTCACGTGCCATCTTCTGCGTGAGTCTTCCTGATGTCTTTGATACGGACACTAGGCATATCGGGGTAAGGGCCCGTCCTACTCCGGCGTGACCTCATCTTCACTAATGACATCGGCAACGGCCCTGTTTCCAAATCAGGTCACGTTCTGAGGTACCGAGGGTTAGGACTTCAACATATCCTTTTGGAGGACACAGGTCAACCCGTAGTAGCCCTCTAGGTGGGGGGAGCAGAGGAGAGTGTGGCCACACTGGAGATGTTTCCAGTTTCTAGAGCCGGCACCTGCGGCCAATCTCCACGGTTGGGTGTAGCCAGGGACAGGAGGTGGGACTCAGACCATACAGATTTGGAAGTGAGTTGTGGGACTGGGGTGAGGTCACAACTGGGATTGGAAAGGACACCAGGAAGGGCAGGGCGTGGGCGGCTGTGGCCATTCTCTGAGGGGCTAGGCACGTGCTTCTTACCAGCCCAGGGTGTATTTCCAAAGCCTTCTCTTGCCCACGAGCTCCTCGGAACAAGCTGATGGCCTTCCTAGGCACTTGCTCCACTTCACAGCGGGGCAAACTGGCGCTCAGGGAGGGATAAGGGTTCGCGGCTGGAAACTGGTGGAGCTAGGATTTGGACCCAGGTTTTTCTGAGCCAAAGCCCTCTGATCCTTCTGCTGTGGCCTGCTCTGGGCAGCATCTCAGGAGGAGAACTCAGGAAATGGGAGGCATGTGGGGTATGCGGTTTAGGCGGCAGTGGGCCAAGGCCAGGCTCAGGGCCACCCCACCTCTGTGCAGAGGCTGTGGGGATACATGGGCTGCAGCAGTCACCAGGAATTGGGGGGTTTTCTTAAAGGCCTCTGCACAGCCCTGAGCTGGAGGGTGATCAGGGTTTCCTTTAGAGACCAAGGTCGTGACTTAGTGGCCGTCTGGCTAGACGCTAGTGGCAAGGACAGACCAACCTGTCCCAAACCTCCACCTGGCCCTGAGACTGTGAGCCCTTCCCTCGA
>RJWJ010049760.1:0-10134 GCA_004363605.1 Indri indri | reverse complement strand
CTGGCTCCACCCTTGTTGTTTCCTTGTATGTGTTCTACCCTGGACTAGAGGCTGAAATCCTCAGACCATTTGTTTCTTTTTTTTTTTTCCATTCACTCATTTGTTCATTCATTTATTTATTTATTCCTCAGCTTCCGCCCCTCTAGACCATTTCTTATTGACTCCCTGTGCCCGCCCACAACAGGGGCTTTGAAACAAAATGAAGTGGAACTGAAACTACCCTTTTCTTGGTTGTGTTGTTGGTTTTTTCCCCTCCTGTTCTTAGCCAGAAATGGGAGTGCTTCTAAAAGGCTGGCTCCACATGAGCAGGCGCCTTATCTGTCTTCTTCACTGCTGTGTCCCCAGGCTGGAGGAAGGACTGACATACGCTAAGCACCCAGCAGGCATTTCTTAAATGAGTACGTGAACCAGAACCTCTACTCCAACAGCCAGAACTACTGCGTACCTGTAACAAAAGTCGTGCTTCTGGAAGGTCTGGCAAGCCAGAGGGAAGATATCCAGAAAGGCCCAAAGTGTAGTGCAGGTATCACAAAGGTAGAGAACAATGTCCTTTAAGTCCTGTTGCCAAAAGAAAACAATGCATTGTTCTTCTCTGGCCCCATATACAGATCCGCAGTGGGTCTGAGATGAAGTTGACAAAGTTGGGGTCTCCAACAGGCAGGATGTGGCGCGGGAGGAAGAGAACACTGGAGATCCTGGGGAAAGCCTGGCTCTGTGTCCAGGAGCAAAATCTGGGCAAGTCAACTAACCTCTCTAAGCCTCTAAGCCTCACTGTAGCTCTACGGCCTTCCACCCAGTGCTCTCTAGGGTTACTTCTGGTTCTAAGATAATAGGAGTTTCTCTTCTAAGATGAAGGAAAACCAAGCCCCAAATCTGAACACAACATCTCTGGTCCTGTGCAGGGAAGGAACATCCCAGTGAGGATAAGAATACCGAGCCCACACTTGTCTCCCATTTGGAGAGGATATACAGAATATGGGGTGCTTTCTCAGACACTTTGCTGATTTTCTTGACACCTCTGAAAAGTAGGCTGGGCAGCTGTTAGGATCTCCACTTTATAGAGGAAGAAACCGAGGTTCAGAGGGGTAAAAGGATTTGCTCCTGCAGCACCTGGCATGTGCCCTGCTGAAAGGAGATTGCAAACTCCAGGAGGGCAGCTCACGCTGCCTCGTTCCTGCTCCACCTCCAGTGCTTAGTGCAGCACCTGACACACGTCCAGGCTCCTTAAACGTCTGCCTTCTGTCTGTCGTCCCCACAGACTCTAAGTTCCATGAGAGCAGGACCGTGCCTGCTTCTGCTCACTGCTTTACCTCCAAGGCCTAGCACAGGGCCTACCACGTGCTGGGGCTCCTCGATATAACTCTACTAAGGGAGTAACAAGCTCAATGAATAATGCGCGAATGGGCCTGCTGAGCAAAGTGAGTGAGTTCTAGACCCCTGTCCTCTGAATTCTAGTTCCCTGTTCTTCCCACTACTCCATCAATGAAGCTCCCAGAGAGAACTGCAAACCTGCTTGAAAGTGCTCTAAGCGTGAGTGATGGGAATACACAGCCGCTCACTGAGCCGGGCCAAGGGGCTGCAAGAGGCTGGGCTGAAGGGCAACCTCACCAGGAGAGGCATATCGCTGGGGGTCAACCGGCCCCTCTCCTCGAGCTTCTGGGGTGTGGCGCTGGCCCCGTCCCCTTGCAAACCACAGTGCTGGAGGATATTGCTGAAGACCTGTGAAAGGCAAAAAGGACTCTCTCACATCCTAACAAACCAGGGCTGGGACCCCCACCTGCAGCCAGGACTGGGTACTACGAAAACTGTCTTGGAGTCTTTGGAACTGGTACCTATGTCCCTGGGATACCAGCTGAGACAGTGACCTTCTCAGAGAGTGGGGTCAGAGTAAACTGTGTAAGATGAGGATTATGAGAGCATTCTTCTTACAGGATTGCGGAGAGAGCTGAAAAGACAACGTGTATGTAAATCTCCCAGAATCTGCCAGATATTTTCTGACTGGATGGGCTGACCAAGTGTCTGATAATGAACATTTAAGATATACCTTTAGCAATATATAACAGATTTTTGGAACCTCTATAGATGGCTATTTATGGGAACTATATTGAAATAAAACACAAATGAACAGTGGGGGAACAGGGAAGTATCCAATGGAGAGTGCTGTCTTTAGGCTAGCATGTACTATTCCAAAAGTCACTGTGAACAGTGGATATCTCTTGGAGGTGGGATTATGGGGGAAGAGTAATATTCCTCTTTCTGTTTTTAAATATTTTTCAAATTTTCCACAATGAACATTATTTCATAAAATGATTTGGTAAAACTTTCAAGCTTTTATTTGAGAAACACAGGTGTCATAGAGGAATATCCTCAGAGGCATATGGCTGCTGGCAAGTGACACAAAATATAAGCCAAGCTCTTTTTGTGTGAGTGCCAGGGAGCCCTTAGATTTCAGTCCTGTTCAAGAAAGGGAAAGGGTAAATGTGAAGGGACGTGGTCTGGGGAGATGGGCCTAGAGAGGCGGGTGGGAAATAAACATGTCCCCGACCTCTTCCGGAAGTCAAGGAACACCATCACGAGGAGGAAGGGGTCTGCCTCCCAACTCACCCTCCCCTGGGCAGGGCGAAAGCTGGTACCTGAAGGATGGTGGGCATGGTTTCATCCAGGTCATTATAGTAACTTGGCTGCTGGGTAAAGATGTTTCCTAAAAAGAGAAAAGAAAAGTAGGAATTGGGAAAAGGTGGAAGTTGGGGGTGTGGAGGTGGTGAAAAGGATACACTGCAAACGGTTGCCAGCATGTTCTGTGACCTTTCTCCCTTTTCCTAAGCCTTCCTGTGGCTAGGACCTAGGACTAGTCCTGGCCTCAGGCCCTGCTGGCACTGAGCTTTGGCCCAGCTTAGAAACTTCCCCAGGGTCGGGGAGGGACCTGGCTCAGTACAGTTTAACCTTTTAAGCACCTCTGCCTATGAATTACGTAGAAGACCTGCCCTGGTCAAACCGGCTCGCCCTGACATCCCCAGGGATTGATCACACTTAGGCACTGTGCCTCCTATGACAGCTTTGGCTTTGGAAGCGGGAATTAGTCATCCAGGAAAATTAGGAGATATGATCTCTTTGCTCAAGAAACCTGGATGCAATATTCCAGGACCCCTGCCAGGCCACACCTCCAAAAATGTGAGGAGACTCCAGGGAGAAATTTCTCTGGAAATTCTCGTACCCTTCCCTTTTGAATATGCTAGCCATCCTAACCCATCCTACTCCAAGGTGAGAGGCCTGACAGGGAGCCACAGATAGATTTACCACATGTTTGCAGTTGTTCCTATAAGACGAAGCCTGTCTCCAAGTGTTCACTATTCCCCAAGTGCTGCTGCTGGAAGTGAGTAGGGTAGAGCATATGGTAACTGGAACAGAGACCAAGTGTTCTGGCTGCCCAAATGGCAAGGAAGAGGGGAGGGAAGGGGGAGAATCGCAGCTAGCTGGGGGACATGGCCATGTGAAATGCCAATGCCCATAAGAGGCCAGCGCCCTTCATCCCACTGTAACCCCAGCATCTAAGGCGAGCTGGTGTTGGGATGTTCTGAATTCTAGGTGTCCTCTGCCTTTGGTCAGGTCTGCCCTTGGTTTCCTTACTGATGACTCTGCGGCCCTCACCAGACCCCAAAGGATTTGAAAAATGAATTGACATCAAAAGCCAGATAGAGCTGGGTGAGTAACCAAGTCACTTAGGTGGCTGGACTTTCTGTAGACACTTTCCTGGAGTCCACTTCATTCCTTGATTCCAGAAAGCTCAGTTTTACCAGCACGGCTTGCTCAGCACCTCCCACCTCCAGATGGGTACTGATCCTACAACCTGTGAAGCTGGGATCAGTACCCAGACCATCTGCACCCACCTTCTACTCCTGACAAGCCAGGAATGACTGAGCTATCTCCCTACCGCCCTCTGCTCTTCCTTGTAAAACCCTCCTATACTTATACTCAAGGTCAAGTCCAAACTCCCGGCCATGACATGAAAGGTCCTTGAGATCTAACCCCTGCTGGCATCCCAGGCCACCCTCTCCCTGTTCCCCACATTGCATTCCTCCCTCAAACTATCCTCAACCTCAGACAATGAGCCCTGTCCCTTCCTTCTGCCTGGAGTACCCTCCCAGGCAGGTGTCACCTCCTCCAGGGAGAAGTCTCCCACAACTCCCAGGGCCGCACTGTGTTCCCCACGTCATCCCGACCACCTAGCACTGGGGAGGCACGCCCTAGTGATCCTTCCAGTGCTAAAGCCTAAGTAACAGCAGTGTTTTACATCAATGTAGATCAAATTTCACAATTTATCCTTGCTGTCTTCCAAATCCCTTTCCTCTCCTTTATCTGATTCTAATGACACTGAAGACCTTTCTAACTTTTGATCTCCTAAAGAAATAATAAAAATGTAAGGAACAGCAATGGCATCTTCCAAAACGTCCCTTCTCAGATGAAAGCAGTTCAGAAACCCACGGCAAATAGCAACTACTGCCAAATGGGTCACTGCAGTCCATGGTCGGGCCAAGGCCCAATCTACTCCTGGTTTGCAAAGCAGCTCCAAGAAAGTCTAACTGAAAGGCTTTGCTTTCAAAATTACACTTGCTGATTCACAATTCCAGCCTTGAAGGTTTAAAAAAAAAAGAGCAGGGTAAAGACTGGGCTTCTGCCCACAGGAGAGTCAACCAGTTCCCTTTCTCCCACCTTCTCTCCCTTGTCTATCCTCTTTCAAGTGATCGCTTTGCCCAGAAGTTTCTGTGGTGTAGAAATTGGAGGCTGCCCCTTGTTGTGCCTTTCGCTCAAGAGTTGGAAAGAGAGCTGTGTGTGTGTGTGTGCGCGCGTGCGTGTGTGGCCACTTCTCCATACCACTCCCCGCCTCCCCGCCCACTCCCAACACACACGCACGCACGCACGCACGCATGCGCGTGCACAGTGAAGGGCTCCTGAAGCCTGGTCCCGGCCTGTTTTGTGTTAACCACCCTCTAAGAACCAAATAAGAGCTCTCCTTAATAAGCCAGTTTAGGGTTCTCAACCTAGGGGGTTTGCAAACACTCTAAAAACACCTCAGAATCTATAAGGGGGTACACTTTTTCTGGAGAGAAGCTTTCATCTGATTCTCAAAGGAGTCGGTGACTTGAACGATTGGGAACCCAGGCAGCAGGCAGAGCTTTCTTGCTCCACCCTTGCCACGTCAACTGCCCCTGGATCGGCACAGCCATCGTACACCCAACAGCTCGAACGCTGGCCTCGCCTCTCCTCACACCCCACCCCGCTGCCTCTCAAAGGCCCTTTTTCTGCAAGCACCGCCAGTTTTCTCCAGAACTGTTAAGATCTCTCTTTCCAGCTGAGCTCACCAAGCCCTGCTTCTGCCTCCTAGATGACCTTCTCCCCCAGCAGCCCAACCAGGCTCTTACCTTAACACCCACGCTGACGCCCCCACCTCCTCCATGGCCTCCTGTTTCCACCCTTCCCACCTGCATGCTGCCAGATTAACCTTGCCAGGTGGCTCCTCGCCCTGCTCCAAGCTCCTAGAGGCTCCATGTCCTTGTCCCAAGAAGAGCTCATGCTTACCAAGTGCTTGTAACATGCCAGGCACTCTGCTGTGTGCTCTACTCACACCACCTCTTTTTTTTTTTTTTGGAGACAAGAGTCTCACTCTGTTGCCCCAGGTAGAGTGCAGTGGTGCCATCATAGCTCACTACAGCCTTGAACTCCTGACCTCAAGCGATCCTCCCACCTCACCCTCCCAGAGTGCTAGGATTACAGGTGCGAGCCACCACGTCTAGCCACACTCCCTCATATCTAATCCCTATAACCACTCTGTAAGGCAGGTATTGTTTTTATTTTCATTTATTTATTTATTTTTCTTTTTCTTTTAGAGACAGAGTCTTACTCTGTCTGTCAACCAGGCTGGACAGGAGTGCAGTGGTGCCATTCATAGCTCACTGCAGCCTTGAACTCCTGGGCTCAAGTAATCCTCCAGCCTCAGCCTCCCAGGTAGCTAGGACTACAGGCACGTGCCACCACACCTTGCTGATTTTTTAATTTTTTTGTAGGGATGGGGTCTCACTATGTTGCACCAGGCTGGTCTTAAACTCCTGGCCTCAAGCGATTCTCCTGCCCCAGCTTCCTGAAGTGCTGGGATTATAGGTGTGAGCCACTGCGCCCGGCCTCTATGAGGCAGGTGTCTTATTTGTCTTCTCTTTCTGCAGATGAGAAAACTGAGGCTTAAGGCAGTTAATTGACTTGACTAAGGTGACATGGTCAGGAATAGAGCTGGGGTGTAAACTGGGCAGTTCAACTCCAGAGCCTGCTTTCTTAGCCACCAAGCAATACCACTCCCTAGGAGCTAAAGGCTGGCACGGAGCCCTGCCTGGTATAGCTCCAACTTCCTCCTCCCCCGTCTCCTCCTGTTGCCCTCTTGGAATGCTCTACTCTAACCAAACTGGCCTAATAATTGTTTGTCTAACTAACCATGCCTTCTGTTGCTCACTCGCCCTATCCTCTCTGTCTGTAGTAAAATTATTAAGGGTCTTTCCCTGGAAAAATAAAAAAAGATTAATGATGATCAGCCAATAATTAGATTTGAATGAGAAACCAGAGACTGTTCTAATAAAAAGGCTGGATGCAAAATTTCATATATATTACAAATATTTAAAAAAAATACACAAAGACTGGAAGGAAAAAATAACCAAATGGTTGTCTCTTTTTAGAAATTAGTAATTTCTTGTTAGAAATTTTGTTAGAAATTTAGTAATTGCCTTCCTGCTTCTTTATAATTTATATCCTTCCAAAATTTTCTAAATTAACATATGCTGCCTTATTATTATTATTAGGAAAAAAAAGAATGGAAGGATGGGAAAAAGGAAGGAAGGAATGAAGGGACCATTACAAAGGATAACTCAGCTTTTTAACTAGAAGATTTTATGCTATGATCTCAGGGTTAGGGAGGCTGGCAGGTGCCCAGGGCAAATACCACTCTGTGCCAGGCTCAACTCCACGAGCTCCAATTCAAAGAAGAATCCATTGGACCACTCCCTCTGTAGCACCAGAATGAGGCTACCATTTCTGATAGAACTTTCCAGCCCAATGCCTCCCAATATAATCCAACCGCTGACATCCATTCTTTTCGCAACCTAAGAAAGTCCTCTCTGAACTCTGTCTCCAACTGCTCTCCGTAGCAATGCAAATCATGACATGTTTGAGGCAGCCCCATCATCCCTGAAGCAGGGAGTGGCAAGGAGCGAGAGCCTGAGAGTCAGGTCTACATGGACATATGTCCCAGCTGGACCACTAATTAGTCATGTCCTCTCAGGCAGGCCCCTTACATTCTAACCTCCATCTCCTTATCTTTAATGGGAACGATGACAGCACTTATCTCATAGGGCTGCTGTGAGGACGCAATTGAGATAACGTATGTGGAGTGCTCGGCAGAGTGCCAGGGCCCCGGAACACACTCAAGTGAAGGTTAGCTATCACTGCTGCTCTGACTCTCATCGCCAGAGGAAACTTCCCCACTTCCTTAATTATTTGACACACGGCCTAATACTAAGATTCTCAGGTCCTTAAGGAACCATCTGGTACACATTTTTCTTTTTTGGAAGGGGTGGATAGAGTCTTGCTCTTTCACCAGGCGAGAGTGCAGTGGTGTCATTATAGCTCACAGCAACCTCAAACTCCTGGGCTCAAGCAATCTTCCTGCCTCAGCCTCCTGAAGTGGTGGGATTACAGGTCTAAGCCACCGTGCGCAGCCCCTGGTACACATTTTTGTCTTCGCTTTCCCATTGCACCTAATCACGTCTTTTGAATTGACACTCATGTACCCGTTAAGCAATTTCCCAGCACTACCTATCCCTACCGTGCTGAATCCTTCTGTACTATCTAAGCGCTGGCCTTTGCCACCTCTTGTTCAGCATGTGGAGGCTGTCTCTGTGCATCCTCCCGGCCCGGCGTCTTACACACCTATCATCTTCTGGAGTAGCGGTGAGTTTCCTTTTCCAAAGAGCACGCAGAGGTCCAGGATCTTTGGGATGTCGAAGAGGAAATTATTGTAGAGGATTTCTCCAAATGCAGAGGGGGAAATGAAGTGGTCCTAAGGAAAAGTGCAGAGAGAAAGGACAGAGACTTTCTGAATGTCCATACTTTGTAAAGTAATAGCAAACCCATGAGAAACAACCTTTGGATCCATCAACTGGGGATTGGCTAATCAATGATGGTCTGTGCACACTGTGGGCATATCTGAGCCTCACACACAGAATTGGAGGAATAGCCATCCCTCCATTTTAATGTAGAAAGAAGCAAAAGCACGCTATAAAACAGCCCCCTGGGAATTCATTCTGAAATATTTACAGGTAAATTAGCATGATGTCTGGGATTGCTTGAAAATACTCCAGGAAAAAAGAAAACTCAGGTACATGGGATTCTTTGTACTTCGTATATGAAAATTTTATATATGTGTATATTTGGAAGTTTCATACTAAAAAAATTTTTTAAAAAGGCAAGATCCTTAGTCCCAGCTATTTGGGAGGCTGAGGCAAGAGGACCGCTCGAGGCCAGGAGTTTGAAGCAACAGTGAGCTAGGATGACACCACTGCGCTCTACCCAGGGCAATAGAGCAAGACTCTGTCTCAAACAAAAAAAAAAGGAAGATCCCATTTTTTAAATATACATGCATATTCAAAGGCAAAAAAATTCCCTGAAGGAGCATGCACCTTAACAGTGGTTATTTTGAGGGGAGGGGATTTTGTGGGTGACATTCACTATCTGTATAATATTTCTGTAATGTTTAAGTTGTTCAGAGGCAGCATTATTATTTTTAAAGTCAGGGAAAAAACAGTAAAGCATTTTAAAAAGAGCACACAAGTTCTTTTAAAAAGTCAGAATCAATGCTTTTCCCCTCTGACGCACAAGTAAAGGCAGAGTCACGCGTCAGCTGGCAAGGGCCCTTCCATTGATAAAACGCTGGGTGTGATGCAGACCGACCTGGTGAATCAGAGGACAAGGGAGGTGGCACAGATTTCATTCCCAACGGTGGGAATAAAGGTGGAGGGAAGACAAAGAGGAAACCCAATGCTTCCAGAGCCTTCCTTCCCAGGGGTGGAGCACCTAGCACAGAGGTGTTAGGTGTCAGGTGGCGACCTGTCACAGGATCAGGGGCTTACTTTGGATTCCTTGTGCGTGGACATGCGGAGGAAGATAAGAAAAACACTTCGATGGAGGCGCTTCTGCATATCAACGACCTCAGGGGCCGGGGCCACCCACTCGTCAAACTTGCGGGGGACATGGCGCAGGTAGGAGTCCAGGCACTTCTGTAGGGTCTCATCGAAGATAACCTAAGCCAGGCGACAGAGGAGAAGGAAGATTTATCCCTGAGGCCCTAGGGCTTTTGTGTGGACTGTGCGGGGGCTCACTGCCCATCAGCCCGGGCCTATTGCAAACACTCCAACCCCAGGGACCAAGGAGGTATGAATGAGCCGAGGGCTAAACACAAGTTTCTAAAAATGGCACTCTGGAAGGTGAGTAAACATCATTAAGATTGTGATACAAGACAGAGCAATCCAGACCACAATTTGCTGTTAAGGATCCAGGCTAAGAAGTAGACAAAAAAGCACCTCCTGGAGGAAGAGAAACAACAGCAACCAACCAACAGCATGTCATGTGCTTTGTCTTAGCGTGAATTTTGATAGAATGTTACCTGGCACCAGAATTTATCGTGAGGCAAGGCCAGGAGCCAGTCGAAGTCATTGGCTACGAAGGTGGCGCGTTCCAGGTACTCCTCCACTAGGGCAGGAATGTTGTCTTTAGGGGGTGGTTTGTATAACACAAAATACCGGTCTGCCTTCTGCTCGGGGTGCTACGGATCCAAAAACCACGTGTTAACGTGGCAGAGGTTAGTCAGCGAGGGCCCCTTTGCCAACCCACAGCAATGACAACACTTGGCTGTTCCAACCGGTGACCCTCCAAAGAGCTTTTAAGCATAAAGAACCAAGTGTATCTAACAAAGGGGGCATGGTTGTATCCAGGGAACACGAGGCGGCCATTTAAAACCATGTTTTTGCAGAGCATTTAATGACATGGGGAAAGGTTTAGGGAAGCGAAAACAGGATACAAAACTCTATTTAATATAAT
>RJWJ010049759.1:0-10135 GCA_004363605.1 Indri indri | reverse complement strand
CTGTACTCCAGCCTGGGTGACAGAGTAGACCCTGTCTCAAAAACAAAACAAAACAAAAAATAAATTAACAATAATATATTTGGGGGTTACCAATTGTGTATCTTTGTGCCGAAGCATAGGTACACTCATTCTTTAACAACACTTATGCGCACATGTGAAAGTAATATTCATTGGGTGTCAAGCAGGTGGGAGGGGGACGAGGGATGGGTAAATTCACACCTAATGAGTGTGGTGTGTACTTTCTGGGGGATGGACATGCTTGAAGCTCTGACATGGGTGGTGCAAAGGCAGTATATATAACCAAAGTGTTTGTACCTCCATAATATTCTGAAATTAAAAAAAAAGATTGCTGCCAAGTCAGGAAAGGATTAAGTCGTTTAATTCATCTCTAATGTTACAGTATGTTGGATTGGAACATAAAAACCTCTGTCACAGTTAGAGCTTTTCAAATGGAATTGACTATCTTAGGAAGTAATAAGTTCCCCTTCACAAACTGTAGCTGAGGAAAGTAGTTAAACAAGGGGTAGCTACCAATTGGGGAATTTTCAGAGTCCTTGTTGTTTTATGCTAGAGGACTCCAAGGCCCATTTCAGCTTCAAGATTGCATCTTCTTTAATTCATCTGTGAATAAGTTGTTTTTCACAGTGTAAGATTTAGGTGGCAGGAGTATTTTGGTTAACTTTTGAGTAGCTCTTAAACCATAGAGCATTAATTGTTTCATTTAATTCTGTGTGAATGATCAAATTGGCATAGATTCTCATTGAGCTTAATGTCTACACTTACTGTACTCTTTCTCAACAGTATACGACAGAGTCTTAAGAAATTTAGTTCATACCTAAAAGAAACACAAGCTTATTCAGAAGTTCCTCAGGTGGTTTTAGAAGTTGAATAAAATAACTAACTGTAGTTATCCGAGGGGGCTTTATGCCATTACTGAAAGAGTGTAAATGTCATTACCTTCTTTAAGGAGGATAATGATGATGAATCTATAAAACCATACATAAAGAAATATTGAAGCAAAGTTACGTCTCATCCTTTCAGATATTGAGAAAACAAATTTAATATGGAATTATGGGATACTTTTAAAAAAATTTATAAAAAAATCAAAAATTTAATAAAATTTGTACCGATAGAAGAGAAACTATAATTTGTCTATTTGTTAAAGCAATATCTTTTATAAAATAAAACATAGAAAATTACAATAAAAGATACTGCTTTAACAAATACAAATTATAACATACATTATGATTAATTAGCCATTATATTTAAGTGAATGCATGCTGGATTAAAAAGGTTTTTTTATCATAATTTGAAAAATATTGATGGTCTTGAACCTATTAGTATGCTCATTAATCTCTTTTCTGTGAGAACATAAACATTATTTTGAATCTTAAATAATCAAAACATTTAAGCAGGTGATTCTCTTGTGAATACACTGATAAGATTTCCCATAGAGCAAAGAGAATGCTATAGCCATGCACGTCACAGAAGAAGTAAAAAACCCATGGCTTATCCAGCCTGAACAAAAGTGAGACCCTGTCTCTACCAAAAATAGAAAAACTATTTATGGTGTATGGCCATAAATGCCAGCCATGTATGGTGGCACGTGTATCTAGTCTGAGCTACTTGGGAAGCTGAGGCAGGAGCCCAGGAGTTTGAGGTTGCAGTGAGCTATGATCATATCATTGCACTCTACCCAGGACAACAGAGTGAGACTCTGACTCAAACCAACCAACAAACAAAAAAAAACAAACAAGAAAAAAAACCCTATGGCTTTTCAGATGGCTCTCAGGAGAGACTCAGCACTGAAATTCTTGCATCCCTGACAGGAATAAACTATTTGTACAGATCACAACTAATTGCACGTTTTGGTACTTCCTATTCTGCTGTATGGCTGCAGACACAACCTGAGCTGTTGATGTGGTACAGACGGTTCACAATTCCTGGAACAAATACAAAGGAATTCGTAATGAATGATCATCATTTTAGAAATTTCGCATTTATTTCCTTCTTTGGGGGAATCATTTAGTTTAATAATTTTCATTGTAAAACACAAACACATACACATATACAAAGTGGTTTCACACATTTGAAAAACAGCATTCCTTTTTTCAAATAAGTTGGCATCAGAATGTAGGTTAAAAAATTTAAATATAGTGTATTTTAACATGATCTTGTATCTTACAAGGAACAAGATGAAGATTATCCTCTGTCTCATTTTACTTGAATATTCAATCAGAATAATTATAATATCCCCTCATTGGGTATTGAAAAGATTAATAAATAGAAAGCTTAAGTGTTATTTTTTTTCTATTTTCTTTTTTTTTGTTTCCTACTCTGTAAAATGATTGTGTTATGTTAAATGTCAACACATATGTTCATTATTATTGCTTAGAGTTTAGTTAAATAAGATCTACTATGTTCAATTTCACAAATGTTTATAAACTTGTGCTAGTCTTGGGGCTCAGAAAATGGTACCCCAAAGTATGGCACCTTGGTATGCTGAGTACTTTAAACTGAAGGTGATTGAGAGGGCCTCAGAAGAGGTCTCTCTGACCTCCTCCTGCCCTCATTCTCCCTCACCATTTTGTTCTCCAAGGTGGATTGTAGAAACCAGAATGTCTCTCACCTGAGGCAGGTAATAGATATTAGAATTCCTCTCCTTCAAAGAAAGCCTAGAAAGGTCGCTCTCTAACCTTCCTCCCCTGAAAATCAGTCAAAGACCTTTTTGAAACAGGTATCCTGCCAACTACACGGGGAGAAGGAATGCTACACAAAGAAGCCAAGAGGAATCTGAACAAACAGGCCTTGCTGGGTTTCCCACAGTTTATTACCATTAGATCATACCCTTTTTGTGCATTCCTCTACAATTATCCACTTCTTTCACTAGACCTAGCATATAAATATACAGTTTTCCCTGGGTCTTTTGGTCTTCAGTTCTGAAGGCTCTCATGCCATGTAAAATTTTGTTAAATAAATTTGTTATGGTTTTATTTTATGAATCCTTTTGTTATATAAGTGTCAGCCATGGACCTTGTGATGGATGAGAAAAATACATTACCTTTTTACCCCTGCACTTGGCATAGTGGAGAGGACAGGGTGAATGAGATAGTACACATGTAACAGACAGATGTGAGTTCAACCAGTTGTAAAATTGACTGTGATGCTAGAAAGGATTGATGGTGGTCATAAGTTTCACACTGGAGATGGGAGATGATTTAGGAATATGATCTGGGGGAAAGGTTTAAGCAGTTATCCATGTGGCAGGTTCCCTTGACCAAAAACATTCAATATTTACATAGTTTAAACTTTCCCCATTGTACTCTCTTATGTAGCCAGATGTTCTACCACTACAGACACCCTTATTTGGTTCAAAAACTTTTAAAACAGAAGTATCCTAGGAGGGTAACTAAGGTTGAAGCAGAACTAAATAAAATTGAAAAGAAGAATATAATACAGAAGATCGAAGAAACAAAAAGTTCATTCTTTGAAAAGATAAACAAAATCAATAGACCTTTGCTATATTAACCAGGAACAGAAGAGAAAGGACTCAAATAAGCTCAATCAAAAATGAGAATGGAGATACTACACTGATACCACAGAAATACAAAATGTCATCCATGAATATTGTGAAAATCTCTATGCACATAAACTTGAAAATATAGAGGAAATGGACAAATTTCTGAAAACATACAACCTCAAACAGGAAGAAATAGAATTCCTGAACAAACCAATAATGAGCAACAAGATTGAAGCAGCAATAAACAATCTTCCAACAACCACAAAAAAGCCCCTGACCAGATGAATTCACAGCTGAATGTTTTCAGACCTACAAAGAAGAGTTGGTACCCATTCTGCAGAAATTATTCCATAACTTCAAGAAGGAGGGAATTCTCCTCAACTCGTTCTATGAGCAAGAATCACCGTGATATCAAAGCCAGGAAACGACACAATGAAAAAAGAAAACTACAGACCAATACCCCTTATGAATATAGATACAAAAATCCTCAATAAAATGCTAGCAAATCAAATTCAACAGCACATCAAAAAAATAATCCATCATGACCAAATGGACTTCATCCAAGGGATGCAAGGATGGTTCAACTTATGTAAATCAATAAATGTGATTCACCACATAAACGGAAGCAAAAACAAAGACCATATGATCATTTCAATAGATGCAGAAAAAGCATTCAGCAAAATTCAGCAACCTTTCATGACAAAAAACTTCAACAAACTAGGCATAGAAGGAAAATATCTAAAAATTATAAAAGCTATATATGGCAAACCTACAGCCAACATCCTACTGAATGGGGAAAAGTTGAAAGCATTCCCACTAAGAACTATAACAAGAGAAGGATGCCCACTGTCACCACTTCTAATCAACACAGTGCTGGAAGTCCCAGCCAGAGCAATCAGTCAAGAGAAAGAAATTAAGTGTATCCAAATCAGGAAAGAGGAGGTCAAACTATCACTTTTTGAAGACGATATGATCTTATATCTAAAAAACCCCAAAGATTCCACCAAAGACTCCTGAAATTGATAAATAAATTCAACAATATCTCAGGTTACAAAATCAATGTACACAAATCAGCAGCATTCCTATGCACCAATAACAGTTGAGCTGAGAGTCAAATCAAAGACTCAATACCATTCACAATTGCTACAAAGAAATTAAAATATCTAGGAATATACTTAACCAAGGAGGTGAAGGATCTCTACAAAGAGAACTGCAAAATACTGAGGAAAGAAATCACAGATAATACAAGCAAATGGAAAGACGTATCATGCTCATGGATGGGCAGAATCAACACTGTTAAAATGTCTATCCTACCCAAAGTGATATACAGATTCAATGCAATCCCCATCAAAATATCATCATCATACATATTTCACAGATCTAGAAAAAATAATTTATATGCTTTATTTGGAATTAGAAAAGAGCCCAAATAGCCAAGGTAATCTTAAGCAAAAGGAACAAATTGGAAGGCATCACATTAGCAGACTTCAATCTATATTACAAAACAGTATGGAACTGGCACAAAAATGGAGACCGAGACCAACGGAACAGAACAGAAAACCCAGATATAAAATCTTCCACATACAGCCAACTGATCTTTGACAAAGCAGACAACAATATATACTGGGGGGAGAAAGCCCTATTCAATAAATGGTTCTGGGAAAATTTGATAGCCACATGCAGAAGAATCAAACAGAATCTACATATCTTACCACTCGTAAAAATTGATTTGAGATGGATAAAGGACTTAAATGTAAGGCATGAAACCATCAGAATTCTAGAAGAAAATGTTAGAAAAACTCTTCTAGATATTAGCTGAGGCAAAGAATTTATGAAGAAGACCCCAATGGCAATTATAGCAACAACGAAAATAAATAAATGGGACTTAATTAAATTAAAGCCTTCTGCATAGCTAAGGAAATAATCTGCAGAGTTAATAGACAACCTACAGAATAGGAGAAAAGCACTGCAAGCTATGCAAACGATAAATGACTGATAACTAGAATCTACAATGAACTCAAGCAAATCAGCAGGAAAAATTCAATAACCCCATTAAAACGTGGGCAAAAGGAAGATAGATGAATGGCCAATAAACATATGAAAAAATGCTCAATGTTACCAATCATCAGGAAAATTCAAATTAAAACCACAATGATATGTCACCTTACTCCAATCAGAATGGTTTTTATTAAAAAGTCCCAAAACAATAGATGCTGGCATGGATGCAGAGAGAAATGAACACTTATACCCTTTTGGTGAGACTGCAAATTAGTATGGCCTCTATGGACAAAAAGTATGGAGATTCCACAAAGAACTAAATGTAGACCTACCATGTGATCCAGCAATCGCGCTAGTGGGTATTTACCCAAAGGAAAAGAAGTCATTTTATTGAGAAGACACCTGCACTAGAATGTTTATGCAGCACAATTCGCATTTGTACAAATATGTAATTAACCCAAATGCCCATCAATTCATGAGTGGATTAACAAAATGTGGTATATGTATACCATGGAATACTTCTCAGCCATGAAGAAGGATGACTTAATGCCTTTTGCAATAATTTAGATGGAACTGGAGACCATTATCTTAAGTGAAGTATGGGAAAGAATGGAAAAACACCACACGTGCTTCCTATTAAACTTGAACTAACTGATGCGCATGCATGTGCATGGAGGGAAGTAAAACTCCGTGGAAATGAAGAAGTGAGGGGGTGGGAGCGAATCAGTGAAAACCTACCTAACCAGTACAGTGAACACTACCTAGGTGACAGGCACAATTTAATGTTGACTCAAGCATTACAAAAGCGATCCATGCAACCAAAAACATTTATAGCCCTGTAATACTTTGAAATTAAAAAAAGAAAGTAAATAGACTATGAGGTTCATTTTCCTATTTTTAAGTGATATTTATTTTCTAGTCATCTTCTAAAGCTTTAGTGTCATTTTATAGTTATAGGTCTTTGAAAATACAATTTTCTCTGCCTGGAATGCACATTATATCTCCCTTCCTGCCCACTACAAACTTTATCTAAGTTTGTATTCACCTTCCAAAACTCAGCATCAAATCACTTCCTGTTGGGTGACTTTCCTAAATCTCCCAGAAGCTCTCACAATGCTTTGCTTTTATGTCTTTTAATGCATTTATTAGTCCACATATTAATATTATAATTTGTCTATAGTAGACAGTGAGCTATCTAAAAAACAAGAACTCTATCTTACTCATATTGGATTTCCTGAAATCTAACATCTGTACTGTGTTACAAACAGATGTTTTTGCTTGAGTTGATAGATATAATTGTTTTTGTATCATAACCTGTTAAAAATACCACAGAGACAGAAACAGCTGAGGGAAGTCAGAGATAATGAGAAATTTTTAGGAATGTGAGTTCTAGGAAGGCTCATATTAAATAGAAACAAGGCTCTACTAACCTTTAGACGAGGAAGAGGGAAATGGCTGTAGACTTTTAGGAGATATCAAAAGCCCAACTGCGTAGTTCTCATCTCTGCTCAGGGCAGGCTCTGAGAAGAATGTCCTCAAGTTCAAATGACTATTCCTTTGACTTATATCTCATCCAAAATAGTCATTAGAGCACACTGTAGTGTTTTAATGCAACCTTATTGAATTTTATTATTTCCATCTCCCTCATTGATTTTACTCTCCAGGAGTTTAATTAATGTGCGAAGTTCAGTTTTTAAGTTTTCATGATTCAGATAGTGCATTTTTCTTTCCAGGACAATTATAAAACATTCTATGCAAAATTTAAAGCACAGTACTTAAAATACTTAACTTTTATCACTATTAGTTAAAAAATAATCATCGCATGTGAACTCTGTACCAGGTCAGAACTATACTAGATCTGACTATGAAGGGGAAAGAATCAGAGAAAGTTGTGTGAAATGTCAAAACCTGGTGTCAGCTTCCAGGAAACTTTCAGGCTTATGGAATACTAATATTTTATAGCACTTTATAGGTAAGGAAATACTTTCATATGTTCTCATTTCACTTTCTTTTCACAATTTATTTCTTATTATCATATACTTCTTTAACAGATGAGGAAACTAAAGGGAAGAGATTACATGACTTAGGTGAGGTTATAGCTATTAAGTGGAACAGCTTGGGCTTAAAAATGGGTTTTCTGACTACAAAATAGATATCTTTTGAATAACAGCATGATTTGTTCTTTGTCAGTAATAAGATTGATAAAGTCAAACCTTAGGAAGCTCAGTTTAACATTAGAGACAGGCACATTTTCAGTTTTTGGTTAAACTCACGCCAGACATATGCATGAAGTGAAATAAAACCCAAATGGGATGATCTATGTTATTGGAATGTACTGTAAGAAGAAAACTTTCTGAAGAAATTGATTCTTCAGGAATCAATTCCTGAAGAAGTTGAAGTTTGAAGAACAAGTAAATGCTAGGTAGAGAAAGATTGGGGAGAATGCATTCGTGCAGGGAGGACCAAGTGTATATGTGTACAGAAGTATGATGTGACCAAATGTGTTTGGGAGAATTAGAAGTACTGTAGAGTGACTAAAATAGAGGATGAAGGAGTAGAAGAAATTGAGCTAGAGGAACAGACAGTTGTTACCTCTGGAAGAAGTTGATAGGCTATACAAATAAATGCCGTCCTTGTTTTAAAGAGAGCGAGGCACCTACAGAAGTATGGTATGACCAAATTTGTATTGTATTTGGGGAAGATCATTTAGGCAGCACAGTGGATGATAGTTTGGAGGGAGGATAAGGTTAGGGGCACAGACACAAGCAAGACATCACAGTCACCAAGGAGAAGGAAAGAAAGCTTAAAACACAACAATGATGGAATAAATGGAAGGGAAGGAACATGAGTGATTAGGATGGCAAATATCTGTGGAACTTGATAAGCAAGTTTATGGTTGAGGTGGGGAAGAACGTAGGATGTATAATAATTCTCAGATTTATGGCTCAGAAAACCAAAATGAATGGTATTGTTATTTACTGAAATAAAAAATTGGGGCATGTCTGAAGAAAAGATACAGTGAGTTTAGGCTGGCATATGTTGGATGTGAGGTATCTTTGGGGCACTCAAGGAGTGTCTAGCAATCGCTTGTGGAGGAAGCAGTGGAACCTAGTATTTAGGATGGCAATCTGTGAAGCTAAAGTGACTTAATTTCAAGCCCCGTTCATCACCTACCAGCTTCATGACCTTAAGAAAATTACTTAATATTTTAAAAAGCTTATGTTTATAACTAGTAAAATTGTGTTTAAAATAACTAGATAGCAATGTAATTATTTATGGTCTATCTTCCCAACTGCATTGTCTGTTTATTGAGATTCAAGACTACATTTCTTTTGTTTAATTCTGCTTAATTCAGTACCTAAAACTGTGCCTGGAACATAGTGGTAACTCAATAAATATTGAGTCAGTTGAGTGACCAAATGCACAGAGACTCTTAGGTAGTTGGTGCTGGGCAAATAGAGAATATAATTATCATATACGAGATTGGAGATTAGCAAAGAGGGCAAGGGAAGAGGATTTTATGTGTAATTGATTCTATGTATGGATTCAGAGTAGATCATTCTTGTAGAGTATATACACAAAATGTGTCCTTGAGGAATGAAAATTTTAAGGAGTAACTAAAGGGAAAGGAATCTGCACCACCATCACTCTCAACTTTGCCCAGCTGTTCTTTTAAGCGCATTAAATCTATCACTCGTAATATGAGGGCTGGTTCCTGGAAACGCTCCTTCCTTCCTCTGTTAATGCCAGATTCAGTAAGGTGAATTCTCCTGTGCTATGTATTGGCCGAATAAAGGTGGCTCCCACTGAAATTGGAGTTCCTCCTTCAGGTGACCTTCTGCCCTTCTGTCTTCTGAGTTGCAGAGTTCCAGCAGCAACATTCAAGAGTGTCATTAACTGTAATGGGGATATTTAGAGCCCAGACATGAGCAGCTGTTTCTTCCATGCATTCCTGTATACAGCAAGCTGTAGGTGTTCCTTTTATTTGGATACATCTCACAACTAACTTCTGTGCAGCTGCTATTAAAACAGGAGACAACTGTGGCATCTTTAGATGGGAAAATCTGATTTCTTTTATGCTATTCTGAAGTAAAGTTTCTAATTAGAGAAGGTGACAACATTGTGGGTGTGTGAAGTTGCCTTCCTGCCGGCTGAGTGTTTCTCCTTTTTGCTTGTGTGGCAAAGGAGGTTGTGCCTTCCTTTGTTAACACGACAGGTGCTTTCTCAGGCTTTCTGTCAACAGCTGGCCATTTGGTGTACACCCAAGTATTCCTCAATCAGATGTCAGAAATGTTTTAGCGTGGTTCTTCAGTTACAACCAAAGTAGTTTTTCTACATATCAGATACCAGCAACAATAGCAATCATTTTCCATGATTGTAAGCTTCCATTACATTCCAAAACATGAAGAAAGCAGGGAGAGAAGGGAGCCTGTTAAAGAGTTGCCTTTTGTTATCTAAGTAAGAGGAAATGGTGGCCTGACCTGGAACAGGGGAGTGTGATTATTCGGAAGTAAAAGGATTTAAACATAGAAGGAGCTCTGAATTATATGACTTGATGCTAGTGGAGAGCCCTTAAAGGAAAAGACATTAGAGATCTCTCTCTCTCTCTCTCTCTCT
>RJWJ010049758.1:0-10149 GCA_004363605.1 Indri indri | reverse complement strand
CAAGGAAAATTGCCTACAAATTGGATGGGACAGTGGACAGATAGGAAGAACTCCAATCTTGATGACGTCTTTAAACACTGAATCAATTCGAGAAGAATCTATGTCTGGACTTTTTGTTGTAGGACAAATCAACCTATTCTTGCTCAAATCTTTGTTATCTAAAATACCCTAATTGATACAGAAGTGATCCAGTGATGTGTGTGTGTATGTGTGTGTATGCATTTTTATGTACACATGGAAAGAGAGTTCCCTCATAGGGACCATTCCTCTATTATCAATTGAATATAAACATTTCTTAAGAAGATAATATGATATGAGAGAGAGCTAGAATTAGAGATAAAATGGAGAGGGATTGGGATATTTAGACAATGCGAGGTCAATGAAGTTATGAGTAAAGTAAACACTAGCAGATAAGGGGCTGAGAAGGGAGAATTGATTGAGTCCAGGAGTTCAAGATCAGCCTGGGCAATATAGTGAGATCCTGTCCCCTGTCTCTCTCTCTAAAAAAAAAATTATGTGTTTTGGTTTACAGATTCTTGTGTAAGAAACCGTCATGTATCTGCAACATCTCTTTGGGCCAAACAGGATTCCTTTTCCAAATCAGATTACTTGATTCATGGTTATTTGTAAATCTTCAGCAATTAATTTACGTGATTTTAGTGGAACTATATCATATTGGTATTTCTGTCTATTTAAATTGCGTTTGTTTAAAAATAATCAATTTTGTTTGATATATATAAATACGTATATGTAGCACACCAGTAACTTTTAATTTCAATCTTACAAACGCTCTAAAATGACCAATAAAAGGTAGATCTATAGACATTTCTGTTTACAAAAGGTGAGGCCTAATTCCAAATCAAGATCTATAGCAGCTTTTTCTGCAGCATCTTAGAAAATGCCCTCTCCCTCTTCCTTCTGTCTGAAGAGCTGTAACATCCTGTTCAGGGTTACTAATGCTAATCCACATCTGGGAAACAGAGGTATTCATGCCATCTACTGGATGTTTTGGAAAAATACATTAGAATGCCACATGCCTTCTTTCAAAAATTCAGAAATGTAGGCAATCTTGGTTTGTATTCAAAGTAGTGAGACATCCTTCAAATTCTCTGAAAACATAAGAAATGTCACGTTGCTATTAAATTTTAAATGTCCAACTCAGCCTTCTGTTTGTGATAGTGGAACTAGAAGTTAAGAGATAGCAGGAAGTCACCATTATCCCATTTGCGAAAATATGGATATACCTAAATTATCTCAAGTGTTACTTTCTCTTTGTCTATATTAGAATGGTTACCTATGAAGTCATGGACCTTTAACTTGTGTCATTTTTGATGCAGAGAGGTCAATATGTTTGCCATGATTAAATAAAATGTCACTTCCTCTGCTATCCAACTCATCATATACGTGCTCTTTATGACTGTATGAGCATCAATTACATTCTCCCACCTTGAATATTTCTGATATAATATAAATCTTTTCAGTTATCTTTCTAAAAAAGAGCTTCTTTCTAGTAACTAAAAAAAAAAAAAAAAAAAAGCAGTGGTCTCTTACTGGACATTTTTTTTTCTTCGAAATTCAGTAACCAGAAATTTAGACTAGATATTTTAGACACTATTCATCTTTCTTTTAGATAAAACCAACATGGATATGGATATATATCAATTAAAACCTTCCCTAATTTGCATGAATTTGGATGGAACTGGAAACCATTATCCTAAGTGAAGTATCTCAAGAATAGAAAAACAACCACGTGTACTCTCTAATAAGTTGGAACTAACCAATTAGCACACATGTGCACAGAGGGAAGTAAAAGTCATTGGAAATTAAGAAACGGGGAGGAGGGTGGAGGGAGGGGCAAAAACCTACCTAATGAACACTGTTTGGGTGATGGGCACACTAATAACACTGACTAAAGCATTATAAAGCTATCCATGTAACAAAAACATTTGTACACCCTTAGTATTTTGAAATAAAAAAGAAAAGAAACTTTTGCTGTGTGAAAAATATTCTTAAGAGAATGAAAGAACAAGCTATAGACAAATTTTTACTTTTCTTACAAAAAAACTTGTATCCAGAATAAATGAAGAACATCTGAAACACAACAATAAAAAACTGACCCAATTAAAAAGTGGATAAACTATCTAAATAGACATTTTGGCAAATAATGAATACTGATGGCAAATATGCATATGAGAGATGGCCAAAATCATTTGGATAAATGAAAATTAAAACCACAGTGATGTTACAAGACTCACTTAATAGAATGTTTAATTTAAAAAAAATGCTGACAATAGGAAGTGTTGGTTGCAGTACAGAGTACCTCTCTTACATGTTCTTGCTGGAAATGCAAAATGGCAAGGCCATTGTGGAAAATGATAGGTGAGTTACCTTTAGGTAAATTCACATTTACTTGTCACATGGCCTAGAAATCCCACTTATATGTATTTACCCAAATGAAAACTTATGTTCAGACAAAAGTTCTATATACATGTTTATGGCAGCATTATCCATGATCATTTTTCATAATTCATAGTCAAACTGTGTATGACCCAGATATTGTTCATCGATGTATGAATAAACAA
This sequence comes from Indri indri, assembly GCA_004363605.1. NCBI lineage: Eukaryota > Metazoa > Chordata > Mammalia > Primates > Indriidae > Indri > Indri indri. Next base: position 7,567 of record RJWJ010049758.1, on the reverse strand, counting down.
CCTTCGGTGTAGCTATACAAGGAAATGTCATTTAGCCATAAAAAAAGAATGAATTATTGATTTTTCAAAAGATTAATCTTAAATTCATTTTGTTATATGAAAGAAGCATATCCAAGAGCTAAGTATTGCTTGATTCTCTCTCTATATATATGAAATTATATATATATATATATATACACACACACATATATATATGAAATAACCTTACAGAAAAGGATACAATTCTATACATTTGTAAAAACCAATACAACACCACAAAGAGTTAATTGTACTGTATGGAAATTAAAAAAAAATTAGAATATTGGAGGAATGCTAAATGGAATACAAATATATGACATATAAAAATACCATTGAAGGTTGAGAGGAAAATAAGTAACTTTGGAAACCACTATTTTGTTGGGCTAATCTAAGGCTGAAGGAAAAAAAGTACTGGCACAAAATCCATACTCAAGTTAATAAATCTTTTTTTCCTGGTGGTATGAATTAATAATCCTGAAATTACCTTTGGTGTATATAGGAACTGACAATTAAGTGAGTTTATCGTATGTAATGAAAGCCAGTTTTCTCACTGTTAGATGAAATTGATACAAATAAAGAAAGGAGAAGGGCCAGAATGAATGAATCTTGTAGTTTAGAAACAGAAGCAGAGGTATCATTATAAGCATCATGTTTTTAAGAGATAGATGGATGGATGGACTGATGGATGAATGGAGAGATGGAGAGACAGAAAGATGATAGATAAATGTCTGTGTGTGTATTAGTTGATATATGTAGTAATACGTATATTTCCTTGCTCTGTCTTCTGAAGCCTAGATTCGATGACACTCCGCTAGCTAGCAGTGTGCATACAGAAAGCCTAGATTTTGGTTTCTAAATAGAATTCTCTAATTCAAGGAACTGGGGTTGCTAGAGGGATTGGTTGATTTCAGGGCTGGAGTAGGGTGAATACAAAATGATCCTGGAATAACATGTTCTTCTAGAAAGTAAGGAGTTAAAAGAGGAAGGGGAAATGTTGAAAGGGTACAGGAGCCAACCTAAAAAAAGCTCCCAATAGCCAAAGCTGAAACAATCTAAGCAACAAAATAAATAATGATAATATTGGATAAAATGCACAGAATAAAATAAACACCTATGTATCCATACTGATCAAAGTAAATAATAAATAAATAAATGAGGAAGAAGGGACAGCTCTTCCCTGCAGAAAATGTTTAATTAATACGGAGGAAATGAGGGAAGTAAAAAATCACCATTAACAAAACGTGAAATTGCTGCAATCAAGTTCTAGAAAGGAATGCTAAAACTGGTATGCAAAATGGTAAGAAAAATCAGAGTATTTATTCATTAGAAAGGGAAAAATAGCAATTTCCAGGAAAGAAACCAAGCAGACACCACTTCGACCAAGTGCTCAAGGTTAATACCATCAATATTAAGATCCCATATTCCCTGACAGATGCACTGAGAAGGAAAAATCACTTCTGTGATATTCTTGCCAAAAATTCTTAGACTCAATTGAGGTTGGAGAAAAATAAGAGTAACATAAATTGAGGGACATTCTACAAAATAACGTACTGTAACTTTTCAAAAGTGCCAAGGTCATGAAAAACGAGAAAAGACAGAAGCACTTTTACAAATTGGAGGAAACTAAAAAAACACTGTAACTAAATACAATGTACAAATTATTTTTGGATCCTGGAACCAAAAAAAGATGGAAAAGCTGGTGAAATCCAAATAAAACTCTTTGGTTTAGTTAATGTTACTTTATCCATGTTGATTATTTAGCTTGAATCATGTTATTATGTTAGACAAGACATTTACTTCAGGGGAAGCTGGATGAAGGGCATATGGGAATTTTCTGTATCGGTTTTGCGGTTTTTTCTGTAGGCCTAAATTATTTCAAAATAAAATTTTAAAATACTGTTAACTCCTACTATTTTAAAGTAGCTATTTTATCCGTATTTATCTAACACAGTATGTGTGTGTGTGTATGTGTATTCTCATTCCAAATTAGAAGTTTATACATTCATTTTAGGCCATTTCATCTCAATTTTCAAAATTATTTCTATATTGAATCATCTGGTTTTCTTTTTTATTTAAAATATTTGTAATTGTTCTTATGTTTTATTTTTTCATTCAATATGTTAGTTTTTGTTTTGTCTCTATTTTTGATTGTTTGCAAAGACCCATCTGACATACTGACTTTATAGGACCACCTTTCCATTTTGTTGATGAATTAGTTTTACTTGTTTTCCATTCTCAATACATTTTTACATATTTATTGACTGTGCTGTAACCCACCATCTTTTGGGTTTTCTTTTTATCTATCCTCTTGAATTAAAAACCAAAAGTATTCCAGTAATCATTCTTTTTTTGTCATCCAGAGATTTTGATAAATGTAGTGTTTTTATATGATTCTGTTTTAGATAATTTGTAAATTTCCATTGTTAGTAAATCTTTAAGTCAGGTATAATTTATTTTATTTTGCTTTTTTAAACTGACATATAATAATTGTACCTATGTATGAGGTACATAGTGATGTTTTGATGCATATAATCTATATTGATCAGATCAGTGCAATTAGTATATCCATCACCTCAAACTTTATTATTTCTTTGTATCGGGAGCATTCAGTATCCTCCTTCTAGCTATTTGAAACTATATAATATATTATTAACTATGATCATCCTATAGTGGTATAGGACACTAGAAATTAATTTTCCCATGTATCTGTTATTTTGTATCCTTTAACAAATATCTCCCTATACACCTTCCTGTACCCCTCCCAGCCTCTAGTATCCTCTGTTCTACTTTTTACTTCTATGAAGTCAACTTTTTGTTAGCTTCCACATATGAGTGAGAACATGTGGTATTTAACTTTTTGTTCCTGGCTTATTTCACTTAAAATAATGTTCTCTAGTTCCACCCATGTTGCTGCAAATTCCATTGTGTGTATACTGCATTTTCTCTATCCATTCATCTGTTGTTGGACGCCTAGATTGATTCCATATCTTGGCTATTGTGAATAGTGCTGCAATAAACATGGGAGTGCAGATGTCTCTTTGATACACTGATTTTGTTTCCTTTGGATAAATGCCCAGTAGAAGGATTCCTGTATTATATGGTAGTTCTATTTTTACTTTCTCGAGGAACCTCCATACTGTTCTCCATGATGGTTGTACTAGTTTACATTCCCACCAACAGTGCATAAGAGTTCCCTTAGTTCTATTAGTTATTTTTTGTCTTTTTGGCAATCATCATTCTAACTGGGGTGAGATGATATCTCATTGAGGTTTTGATTTGAATTACCCTGATGATTAGTAATGTTGAGCATGTTTTCATATATTTGTTGGCCATTTGTGTATCTTCCTTTGAGAAATGTCTGTTCAGATCATTTGAATTGATAGGCAAATAGATCATTTGTCCATTTTAATTATTTTTTGTTTTGTTTTGTGTTTTGCTGTTGGGATGTTTGAGTTCCTTGTATATTCTTGATATTATTTCTTAGTCAGATGAACACTTTGCAAATATTTTCTCCCATTCTGTAGGGTTTTTTTTTTTTTGTTTTGTTTTGTTTTACTTTATTGATTGTTTCCTATGCAGAAGCTTTTTATTTTGATATAATCCCATTTGTTTGTTTTTGCTTTGTTGCCTCTGCTTCTGAGGTCTTATTCATAAAATCTGTTTCGAAAATAATGTCCTGAAACATTTCCTCTGTTTCCTTCTGGTGGTCTTATAGTTTCAGATCTTACATTTACATCTTGATCCATTTTGAGTTGACTTTTGTATAGGGTAAGAGGTGGGAGTCTAGTTTCATTCTTCTGCATATGGCTATGCAGTTTTCTTAGCACCATTTATTGAAGATGCTATCCTTTCCCCAATCAGTGTTCTTAAAGCCTTTGCCAAAAATCAGTTGGCTGTAGACACGTGTTAATTTCCCGGTTCTCTATTCTGTTCCAATGGGATATGTGTCTATTTTTATGCTAGCACCATGCTGTTTTGGTTACTACAGTTTTGTAGTATATTTTGAAGTCTAGCATTGTGATGCCTCCAGCTTTGTCCTCTTTGCTCAGTGCTGCTTTGGTTATTTGGGGTCTTTTGTGATTGCAAACAACTTTTAAGATTTCTTTTTTCTATTTCTGTGAAGAATGTTATTAATATTTTGATAGGGTTTGCATTGAACCTGTAGATTTTTTTGGGTAGTTCTGAATGTAATTTAGAAGTATATTTTTTAAATTCCTGAATATCTGGCTTTTTTGGTTATTATTTTTCTAGCTCCTCTATTTGATTTCTAAATTTATGGGCACTCGGGGGAGTGAACATGGCTTAAATATGTCATTTCAAGGGGTATATTAAAATTTTCACTTTGACCAATTACATAATCTTTTTGTGCATATTTCCTGCATGTTTTTTAATACATATATAATGCTTTTTAACTGTGTTTATTAAATTCTCTATAGTGTTATACTTGACACTCCTTCTCTTGGAGCTATATGTAAAAACATTGACAGTGATTATTAATTTTTTTAGCTTCTAATTCTATTTTATTAGTTTTTGTTTTGCATATCTTGAGGTTATGCTATCTTTTAGATGTACAAGTTCATGATTTTTATAGACTCTTACTGTATTGATTTTTAAATTTTTTTCTCCCAGACTTGAGTTGGCAAATTTGGCCAGGTGTAGAATTCTGGATGAGATTTTTTAAAATACGTTTTATCCTCAAACCTGAAGATATTATGCTATCATCTCCTTCTACACAATATTACTGAAAGGAAGACAGATGTCAGTCTGGCTCCTGTTTCATTTAGGCACTTCTCTCCTAAGAAGCTCCTGGGTTTCCTCTCCCCTGTTCCCTTATTCTATACCCTTGAGTATCTGGGATTTGTCCAGGTGCTAGTTGTTTTTATTTTCATATCTTACTTGGTTCTCGGCAGATCTTTTTCAGTCTAAAAACTTGGGTTTTGGTTCTTTGTAATTCTTGCTTATTATCATTTTTTAAATACCTGTCTCTTAACATTTCTCCTTTTTAATTCTATAAGGAGAAAGTTGCTAGGAATTCTGAGTGTGTTTTCTCTCTCTCTTAATGTTTTTTCTGCATTTCCTTCTCTTCATCATTTTTGTATTACATTCTGGGGAAATTATCCGGCATGATCTTCCACCTGGTGATTTTTTCTTTATTTGTATCCACTTATCCATACCATCTCTTAGCTTCAAAAGTCACAAATAATGCATGTGCATATGTAAATGTTGACATAAAATACCTGGATTATTTTTAGTTACGGTCTGATCTTGTTTCATGGATGCAGCATCCTCACTTATCTTCCTGAAGATATTAACTATTCTTAACTTAATGTCTTATTTTGTTGGTTCTATTGATTTTCTTAGAGATATGGGTTCCCTGTTTCTTGAGCCCGTTGGTTCAATTTGCCATTTTTAGCTTTGCCAAAATATCTGTTGGTTCCTGACCATGTGTTTATCTTTGTAGTCGAGAGTTCCAGTGAGATTGTCTCTGATTTCTCTTGTATATCTGCCTGTGGCGGTGTTGGGGAGTCACTATTATTTTTAATATTCTCACCTGAGATGAGTTAGTGTGAGAATGTGCTGCAAATGACATGCCTTAGTAGCTATTTTTCTGGATATGAGTGATCTTGTCATTCCCATGGTTTACCACAATCAGGAACAATGTCCTATATTTCTAACACAGGTTTTTTTTGCCTCTTTCTCCTGTTGCAAGCAGAACCCTTGCTGCTTCTGCCTGGATCAAGGGCAGACATCATCACCTTCTTGCTTGACAACAACTTGTTTCTCACATCCGTCGCTTCTCTGCATTGAATACTTTGCTGCTGTGCTCACTCTTAGTGGCTGTACCCAGCTGTCAGTTCTGAGTTATTGTTTCCCTCTTTTGTATTATCTTTCACATGCCAAATTCCACTTCTTGTTTACTAGTTTGTCTCTCCATGAACATATGAATGCATATCGGTGATTTCATAATTTACTATTGTTGTCACCTGCTTTTTAGGAATGGAAAAGTTTCAGAATGTGTTCCGCTTGTATCATCTTGAAAGACACAGTGTAGGTTTTTACGGAGTAAAATGTTAAGAAATTGCCATTTCTCTAGTTTCAAACAATTAAATGTTGGCAATTTCATGTGGTTTCATGCAATAATTTATTAATCACACCCTTCCTTATAGCATAGATTTATGTATGGTTGGCATGACCTACCTAAGTTATTAAGTAGTAAACATGAATGCTATAGTTGTACATTACTTACTGTATTATTTTCTGAAGTGGTTGTTTGATCCTTTAGCAGAGTTCTCAGAAACACAGAATAAAGAAACACACCATCAGTTTCTCCCAGGTATATTTGGGGATGATCTCCACATTTGGGATATGGGTTTTCCAAAAAGAAGACAAGTTGAGTAGGTGTGGGCTTACTGCTTGTACCTGCCTGTGCCAGGGACAGGAATGCACTGATAACTGTCTGTACTATATGTGCTTCCAACCTGTGCCATCTTTAAGAATGTATCTACTGCTTCAGGTCACCTAATTTCTTGGGGTTATAAATATTAGGGGATCCTATTTTCTATGGGATATCCTATGGCTGCCAAATGTATGCACTAAGACAGCAAAGTTGCCACTATTAAAACTTGCAAAAATTCTGGATTGTCCCAACCAAAGACAACTTTTCTGTTACTACCAGAAAGGTAGGTGGTCTCCTAGGACAAGACTCTTTTGAACTCTTGGCCTTGTCCTCCTGCAACCTTGAGGGTAAGGCTCATCCAGCTTCCCATTTGGGAAACTCTGTTTTGGGAAAGTTTCCCAGCAAACCCTGCACACTTCTCCTCCCAGAGGAACACCCCTTGCACGTGCCTGGCACTCTTCGCCCATACACAGGGGACTTGGGACAGCAGTGTATGTATTCTTCACCCACTCTTGGCTTACTCTCTCCTCCTTTCTGATAACTCTTTTCAGTTTTTCTGGGTCTAAATAAAGATGCAGATCACTGGAGCAGAGGAAGATCACGCCTAGAAGTGTTCATTCCTCCACTAGCTCAGAAAATGCAGAGGCCCTGGCTTTAAGACAAAATTCTTAAGTAACTGGAAATAATTTAGTCACATTACTATTCAAGGCTACAACTTGCAGCCTTGAGGAATAAACGTTTGATAATTTGCTTGGGGTTATTGCCATCTTCCCTTTTTATCTCAGTTGGCACCAGTTAAGCAGTCTAAATGAAATCATTCCAGAAACAGAGAAATGATTTACCATTATAGCATTTTAATTTGATATTTTTAATTTCCTCATGAAAGTCATTTCTTTTTAAGTAGAAAACTCTTTTGAGACACAGGGCTCCAAATTTGTAGCTTTCATTATCAGAAATTGATTTTCTGATTATAAAATAACTATAACAACTACACTACTACTAATACACAGGGGTTGACTGGGGATTTGTGGAGGCCTGAAACTTTTACAGTTTTAGGGGTTCACTTCAAGTAGAAGAATACAAAATGACAATTATGAAATTAGGTAAAAGTGAGAATATTTCCTCACAATGAGAAAAGGTATAAAAGTTACA